>JAQFZW010001525.1:0-25943 GCA_034687055.1 Heteromurus nitidus
ACTTACTGACTACATAATGACAACATACACATCTATTTCAGTACCATGAACTACAGAGGGCATTAAATATGCCGACAGTAGGTCTTTGCATGCGAAGAGGAAAAAATATGAGGCTCTCAAAATGCAGTCTGAAAAGGTACACATGAAACGTGACCAAGAAAAGAACGTAATGGATGACGCTGATTATTATTACGATTATATAATAGATGATTTGATGTGATTTGATGATCATGACAGACATATTCCAGGTTCGAAATCAATTAGTTTCCCTTTCCATCCGTGCGTACACGAATGTGTTAACCTGGAGGGAGGCATAAGTCGTCGTCAAAAAGAAATCCCTTGAACTTCAGAATGTATCCGACTGAGTGAGAAGTGTGCATTGTTAGCAACAACTGTGCGGCAACAGGATCATAAATCCAGGTAACTTCTTTTTTAGCATATTTCGATTTCGTTAATAATGATGCTGATCATGAGGATGACCAAAACAAGGCACATGGTTCTAGTCGACCATAAAATTGACAACGGTTTCGTGCAAGGCAAGCCAATTCGTCAACCAGCGGATCATATTACAGCGAATGATAATATGCAAATGGGCTCTTGTGCGTGAGTAACTAATCATTTATGGAGGGATTATGTATGCTTCACGCGTGATTGCTCTCACAAAGTGAGATGCGCACAGTGAAACATTTCCGATTGCCGCTTGTCAATTAGTTGGTGCATCATGCAAAGCTTGGATTTTGATATGAAATTTTCTCCAAACCATGGACATTTTGGAAATAAGGGTGGTTCCTTTTGCGACTATTGAAGTATATTTTTTTAAATCAACAAATTTATCCTAGATTTATGTGCATGATCGTAGGACAAAGGCGATGAGCTAAACCTGCCTTTTTTTTTAAAAAAATCACGCCATGAGTCATGTTATATTATTACTAGGTTAGTTTAGTTTCCTCAATCATTTTTTACCACTTTTACTATTTTACCTGTTATTTTACCTCATTTTGTTATACCCTTACAATATAGGGAGTTTGAAAATAGCCTCGCCAGAGAAAGGCACATTCCTCATTCTGTAAAACGTCAGAAGCAGATAGACAGTGAGAATCGACAGACACACATGACGTGTATGTGTTATGCCAAATGCGCCTATTCAGCTACAAAAAAGGAAAAGGAAGATGAGATTTCTGTATGCAACGTGCTGGTCACTGTCATGTGCCACTGTGGGTACACACCAACGGTAAAGGGATATTCTCTTACCGACCGAGTGCACATATCATTTCACCTGCCACACATGATGATTCGAGGAGGTAATAAATATTCCTTGTAAAACACTACATATTTCACTGTACAATGTTGCTGATGGAATGCATTGTGTTATGCAAAGCAAATATGCGCTATGCAGCATTGTTATTGCTTCCAAGAATGCTCATTGTTATTCAATTCGATGATGGGCTGGTTTTCTTGCCATTTTATACTAAAGTCCAATCTTAAAGTTGTCCTGTGGGATGTCTTCAGAGGAATATTTGCATTTCCTATTGTGGAAGATTTGCATTTAATGCGACTGTACGCATGTGCGTTTGACCAGTGTGTGGAACGAATGATGAATGAGCGTGTAAAAAACATGGACTGAAGGACGCGATATCAAGGAATTTTACAATTGCAATTCAACACAAATACAATCCATGTCGATCACATAACTAATGACGCGTCTGGGCACACCGAGAGGAAGCTCTCCCCTCTGAAAAAGGAAGAGCACAACAAACACGTCTTGACTTTGAAAATATTTCCCCTATCAATCCCACAAATCAAACTGTGTTTAATGTCTCGAGAGACGCCTGTTTAAATAACCACTACTCAATTCGATCCGGTTTGGAGAATTATACAAACCACGCCATTGCTTCAGCCAACAAGCGTCATTCTGGAAAGAATCGGAATCTAACAAGCGTTCAAAAGCGTAGGCTGGTTATAAAATATGGAAGAATCATTAAAGGCACATATTATAGGAATCAGAAAATTACACATCTCACAAATAATGTAATGGTCACTTGTTTGTCATTGTCAACGAGCGTTGATCTCTGCCTTGATTAAACATTGTAGAAAAAATAAATTACACTTCCTCGAAATCAATTGGATTTCGGTGAAGATTAGTATCTGAAGATAATCTCTCTGGCAAATCATAGTAACACAATGACTTCGACTTGAGAGACATGTTTTTATACTGGCTCAGGTAACGGGCACAATGGGTGCGTGGGAAGGTAGCTCCTTTGTCCTCCTCTGGTAAATATCATATGAGCTCTTACGCAGAATATCGTACGCATAAACAAAACGCAGGTCATCTTTCAAAAAGACATATCCTGTGGCAGTTTTGGCTAAACGTGAATTTATCCTTGTTACACATAAATGTTGTTCTTATGCTTGTCCCGTTGAAAAGGGAAGAATGAATGACATTAGACGTTTTGCCGCCTGCACTAGTAATAAAGATATGCCAAATAAGAAAACTGAGGAGAGAGATAGCATGACGAAAACGTTTTCAAGGAAGAGACAAGTTGGAATTTTTTTGGCTGAAAAGCAAATGAGTCTTGATGCTATATTACTTGTTGCAAACTTGGGCATCGGGCCAACGGCCTTTTGTTTTGGTTCTCCCGTCGCGTCTTGTATGCATATGTTATGTAATGACGTGTAATATTCCTCCATGTGCCTTCGACCACGTTCTACGCACTTTTTTTGAAATGAAAACATTCAAAAATGAATTCCAAGTTTAAGTGTATATGTGTTCAAAGGAAAATATACAAATACAAGTAAAGGAGAGAGAGCCATGTGTGGTTATGTTATAGGGAATATTGATGGAATATACCCAGAGACTGACTTGCACGTTTGCAATGGTTCATCATCGCCATCATTCCAAAGTGACATTTCCTCAATGACTTTTCACCCTTTTTCAACGAGATAGAGACGAAGTTATGCGGAATATTGCTGATGAAATAATGACTTTCTAGTTTTTCTGAGGATTGTCGAATAGCTGAGCGTTAAAAACGCATTTTTCCGAAGAAAACATTCGTAAAAAATGTGACATATGAGATTTTCAGATTTCAAGAAAAAATGTTGAGGAGAGGATGCGAAACTTTTTCGCTAACATTTTTTTTCAGTTTTGTCAGTCAAGTGAAGTTATAAGTCAGTACACAATTCAGTGTGCGTATCTTAACGCGATGCTGAAATATGTTGATATTCTAATATTCTTGAACCATGAATTCATGTATGAATGAACATATGTGCGTGTAATATCATATTCAAAGTATATGACTATAAATCAATGTAAGGGAGTTCACTTTTGCTTTTCTGTGAAGAGAGCTCTCTTACTTACGGTTCATTATTACTGCTATCCAAGATCCACATAATGTGTTTCTGAGAATGAGAAAGCATCAAAAAGTGCTGAATACTTCTACTAACAAATTCAAATGATAACGATTTCCAGAAAGATGTCTGTACGTATGTCATAACAGCTATCTTATGACTTTTTCAGAATGTCTGAAGTGTAAAAGGCATATAGTGAGAGCATTGCAAATCTTGCGAACATTTACTTTTGCCAATCCATGCCACGAAAAAATGTAATCATCACATGTAGTCGCCCCTCTTGAGTGAGAAATGGAATTGCCTAAATCGACTAACTAGCTTTGGCCGGGAGGAGGTTGGGTTTAACGAGATCAAGAGAAATATTCACACTTTTCCGCAATTTCATGCTATCTGCATTTTTATGCGAATCCGTATGACACAAGGCATGGACCCTCTGCTGAGCTCGATGATGAGTTACTTGACTTGGAGCATTTTTCACAAATCCTCTCTCTCCTCTCACAAGTCAAGGTGCACTCCGTACGAAATATCTTACTTGAAGAAAAAGTGCGACTGCTGCTGGTAGCTTATGAAACTCCATTTTTTATATCACGTTCACAGCTCTCGGAACATTCATAACTGAAATGTGTTGCACGCCCATATTCACACATCTGTGATCAGAATTTTTCTCTCCAATGAAGGAAGCAAGAGCATTCTCTGGGAAGGAGCTTCCCCTTAAGTTTCATAACTAAACTAGGCATATAATTTATGCTGTATCGGTGTACCTGATGATTCTAAACCTACATTCAGATATTCCAGCGAAGTTCTTTTTTTGAGAGTATTATAATTATTGTGCTTCTTTCAGTCAAGAGTATTATCATTTTCCTAAAACAGAGGAGCAACGGGCAACCAAAAACTTTTTGAATTGCCCATCAATTAGAACTGAAAGCAATTACAGCATTTTTTATGAAACACATATTGCAAAGTCTCTCACCACTAAACTGCGGACACACAAGTGAAGGCACGTGCATTTCCAATTTGCTTATTGCCACTTTTGTTGGCCACTTGAGACGCAAAAGTTCATTACTACATTACGCATACATTTCCACCTTCATTGCCAAAATCTACTAACAGCTCAATAAATCATCTTAAAACTCCTTTACTTTTTCAGAAGGGAACCTCAGATAAACCACACGTCTGTGTTTGGCCAGGCTTTCTAAGACTGGCTGGAAGGAAAAGTAATTTTCATAAAGTTAAATTAGTGGGAATGTTATTATGTTTAGGCGTATTTTATGTATTTATTATCGTTATATTCACCCGCAAGCATATATGCCAGTAAGTATGAAGTAAGGTTTACGCACCACAGACACACATTTCGAACACGCACAGTCAGCACGCTCAGTTATTGCTGAACATCGCATTAACATTTCCGTATTTTCCTTAAACTGATCATCACATTAACCACACAAATTGCTAAATCGGCTCCGCAAAGATGGTATTTGCATCGACTCGCTTGTGGCAACACAACAAAACACAGGAAGATGCATACTAAAAAACGAGAAACTTGACTTCGATGATGATGGCCTTTAATAATCGCTTGTTTAAAATTGGAATGATGATATGCTGATGTAAGGAATGCCCATAAAAATGATGAAGTTAATAATAATTATAATGGTATATATGGCAGCTATATTATGCTGACTGGACTGGACACGCGCTCTCTCTCGGTTTAAAGTATACTATAACCGTCACATTTATTTAGAATTGCTGTATGAAGAGCTGTTATGCAGATCTTGGCAATTCGTCAAAGAAAAAGTTTACGAGCCTCCAGAAAGGATTTTTTTAAATGTTCAGAATTTAGATTCGACTCTTCCTGTGCGGGTGTTTGACTTTTCTGTCTGGCATCCCATTAGTCTTGTGTGCGCCTTCCTCGATGATGATTTATTCATTGCAAACAGTGGTAGTTATTGCGATTTGCGATGTTGAATGCAAAAGTTATTCCAGTACGAGGAGAGAGCGATGTGGGCTTCACGTTCTAGAAAGCTAGTACTTAAAGAAAATTATTACTGGAGTAGTTCGCATTAATAAACGTCGAACAAGTTGTCAGCTTACTTCAGTCAATGTTATCAACTGATGCTACATATATATGCCACTGATGGTGGTAACAGAAGTAAAAGTACCTACACAGCACAGAATATAGCCTTGTTGGTAACCGAGCAAATAATTGGTTTATGCATAGGAGCAAATTATTTAATGAATAAGTGAGGTATAATGTGCGAACAAGATTGTTATGAATGCAAGTTTGCTCTAGGCTTCCATAAGGAAATTGCTGGCTTGCCTTTTCTCCTCATAATATGCACGATTCCATCTCATTTTCTTTCCTTGCTTTTCCTTGTATGCAGACTTGAACTTGGAAAAAGTGCGTGTGTGAATGTTAATCTAGGAAAGTTCATGTGGTACGCAGGTTCTAAATTAATATGCAATTTTGAATAATAGGCAATTTCCAGCAGCTGCTAGCTTGTGGGCCCGCCCACCACCTTGTGAAATAATTCATCGCTCTAACTGGGGAATAAGCGGTAATTGGTGTGTGCCTACTGCCTATGTGTAAATGTTAACAAGATGGTCAAACATGGGTTTACAAGAGCATTCGTAAATAACTTACCTTAGCTCAGCTCGAATGAAAGGTTTCTCTAAGTAATTAGAACTTTTATGCATGTGCCCTTCACTTTGTTGTGCATTATTGAGAAAAATGCAGAATTTGGAGTGTTCATTCTCTCCCTTCGGCAATCCTTCCATCACGCACATAATGCAACATGTAATCAATTCAGATTCTCTTACTTTACATGTGCGAATTACTGACGCTGCAAGAACAGTTCCTTGCAATGCACACATTGTGCGTATCACGTCACTTGTGAAATGATTTCCATTTCTGTAACATATTCTGTCATGATTTACAATTTGTCTTTATCTGGAAGAACGAACATGAAATTTTTCCTTCATTATCATATTCTCATGAATAACAAAGCAGCCAAGGTGTGATAACGGAACGGAGTAGCCAACAAAAATTATGAGTTATGTTGACAATGGGTAAATAAGTTGCATTTTGCATTCAAACATTTCCTCAACACAACTTTTCTAGTAAAAGACGACGTAAGATATGCCGTAAGCGGATTAGGCATGTCCAAAACTTGGAAAAGTGATGTCACAAGATTACTCAATCAGAATATTCAGGCACGTGTACCCAACAGTAAAAGCTGAGTGAACTGAATTCAATTCACCCATATTATTCGCTACAAATATGTAAGAACCTCACTTCTAGTACAAGATTCCAATCCGTTTGTTTGATTAAATTTCAGCAAATTCTAGTTCGCATTAGGCCCACTCCCTTTCAAATAAAATTGTGTATATGCTTCGTAGGAAGTTCATTCAGAGATTCTGGCAGATTTTGTTCTGTTTAAGAGGAAACGTCTCGAAAACCTATTTCGACACGAGGAACTTATACACACGTGTTCTAGGTAAACAATGTTCTCTTCACATATTCACATACACAAAATCAGCACAGTGTCACAAACTTCGAAGAACAACCCTTTCCCTAAAACATATATATATATATTCTTCAGAGATTACGCTGTTCAAAATTCATGTACTGTTTTCTACACCGGATCTTATTCTATGTTATAATTAAGACGCGGATGCAAAATTCTACTGAGCAGCTTAATGTCCTTTGGTCCTCTCAGATTTTGCAATTGCCGACATTTCCGCTTACGTTTTATACTTCCGCTTCCACTCCTTTCATCCCGCGACTTTAATTATGAGCGAGATTTTTGCAGCAGCAAAGTTCAAGAGGTAAAAGTGATCAAATCAAGTTAGAAAATGAACAGAGGAACGACTAAACCTCCTTCATCCACCCAAAACTTTTTAAGCATCTCAACTGGAAATGCTGGCAGTATAGTAAAGCGCTGCTCCTTCAAGTTCACACCTCTTCTTCCTTTCCCCAAAAAGTGCAGATGAGAACCTGCTCTTCCACTCTACCACTACCAAACAGTAAATACTGGGAGCATTCCACCGGTTTCGGGGATGATGCTTACTTTTTTGAGTTTTTCGCTTGTCATGATGATTATGGTGAGCACATTTTCGAATGCACACATGGAGGAAGCATACACCGCATGAAGAGCAAAAACAAGCATGCATTTCTCTACAAGATCATCATCTTCACAGAATCAATATTTACATACACTTCCTCCTTCCCTACTCTTCACTTCTTCATCTTTCCCGTCCAACCAAACTCTCCATTTTCTCTCGTTGTATTATTTTTTGCATCCTTCACGAGTTTAAAAAACTTGGTTGCTTACGACTCCTCTCTTCTTCCTATCTATAACGGAAGGAAAATATACATGATGGAAGAATGTTGAAGGTGGAAAAAGGAGTAAAGTGTGCAGTTCCATTTCCATCGTTTTTGTGCACGCAAGCTGCAAAGAAGAATTCTATTTTTTGCAGTTGAAGCTGAAAGTCAAGATAGATAGAAAGATAGAATGCATATAACCAATATTTTTCTAAGGAAGTTAAGTGCTCTTCAATTCGTTTCGTGCATGTTCCTCCATTCCATGGCTTCGTTGCACTGTGTATGACTCTCGAGCAAGAGAGCTTATGTACTTGTGAAACTTTTCCAGCATGCATCATCATCCTCTTGCTAGCTTCTTGCCCACGTTCACACTCATTCACTCCCATTCAGTTCTTATGAAAACATGTTCACTTGTAGACGAACAGACTTCTTGGGTTCCTGGAAGGCATGAAGGAATCATCATCATCATCTGAATGATGCAAACCATGTTTCGAACCAGGAGTTCTTTGAAACTTATCTGTTGCAAGAAATGTCCGTGATAGTAGTATATATTGTACACATCCCAATATACCATATACTCACTTATATTTGTATGTTATCCAACGAACCTGCTGATGTTTGCTCGCATCTATAACACGCAAAAGATGCGCACTGGCAGTTTTTTGCTTTGTTTTTGGAGATGCGTGTAACCTGCAAGTTTATTCTTACTTCTGCTATTTTTGACATCGACTGTTTGCAGAAGTATATTGCAGTATATGTCACTTTAATACAGCATAGATCTATGCAAGAATTATTACTTTAGTGCATACATTTTATTGAATTGTTTAAAAAGTAAATACTACATTTCCTACCTATTTCATCGCAGCAAGCAATAATAATTAGCCTGACCTTAATTTACATCGTGTGTATAATAAAAATGACGTTTATATTTTTTATAAATATTTCCTAGGATTTGATTAACCATAGGTAGTGAGCATTTTTCCTTTTGATGAGAAAATATGTAAGGATGATGTATTGATGAAACACGGTGTAGTGAAGTAAAAAGTTTCCTGGAACTAATTTTATCATTCCGTAACCAAATATGTTGTTGGTTGGTGCTTATCATGTTGATGCACGTATTGCTTATTCCATTCCGACCGAAAGCTGTGAATTAGTTCACGGAAAGTATGTTCTACGAGTACTAAAATATGAAATTTCATGCATGGTCAAACCATTATAAAGTACTGTCAGAATTTCGACTTTCACAATGTCTTTCAATTCATAAGAATACCTCCAAAAACAATTATCATATTTTACCCTTTTCGGCCACTCAAAAATGTAGGATCAGTCAGTCTGGCATACTATTCCCACAGTTTTTCTCGGAATAAACGCAGGGTTGAATTGCATCGTTGGGGCCAAGCACGTCAAAATGGTAAGGGTGGAGTCATTAATGATTTCTTGAAATATGGATACATTGATTCACAGGTATATATGCATGAGAACCTATATTATGTTAAATAATTTAATACTGTCTCAACTTCAGTACGAACGTTTTTAACACGTGAAACGTGTTTCAAGTAAAAATGAGCTTATTCGTTTTCGGCTTATGAGACTTTCTGAAAAGGAAAAGATTTTCAGTGCTGGGATGTGGACACAAATGTGCATGTATTTCGTCGAAGCATGTAAGTATTATAGAACGCTATTAACACATTATAAACTGAAGTAGTTTATATGTGCACATGCTCAGTACTTAACACTGTACTCAAAATTTCAGATAAGTCAGTTCTTAAATTACACAAAATTACATTGCACCTCAAGTTTAAGGTACTCAGCAAACCACAAGCCTTCTCGGACGCAATATAATCAAAATCCTGGGGGAATGATTTAGCGTTGGCCCTATCTACCAAAAGCTAAAAAATGACGCCCTTAACTGTTGACTGTGTGAAGGGAATTCCTGGAATAATGTGAAAAAGGGCATCAGCTTCACTTCAAATTCTAACGGTTTTGATTGTTTCAACGGAATCATGCTAATAATGTAAATTGTGCAATCAAGTTACATAAACCAAAAGGAACAAAAAGCCAAAAAAATCAACCACACCACCACCATTGTAGCCCACCTGAGAATTTCAAACAAAAGCTGATTTGTCGTTTGCAAGGACTAAAAATTATTTTCCTTTAATTAAAGTGAATGAGACCCCTTTCCATTTTAATTCGAAGTGCACTCACGTGTCACGCAGTGAATCATACAAATACGTATGCGCAGCAATCAAATTAAGTCAAGAGAATGATCACGCATAAAACAAAAATAAACTCACTTTCTGTTTTACTCCTCTTATCGCACATGAGCTCAGGAACAAGCCATTACCACACTAATGGGCATTGTTTAAGCTTAAAGGATAAGAAATGGATGTTTACTTTCTTCCATTGATTATTGATTTCAAGTTTTGATCCTCCTACAAGAACATTAGACATATATCTACTCGAATTCATTGTTCATTTACCCCTACAGCTTTTTTAATGACTCCACACATCGTCACGGAAAATATATGCTAATGAGCCCATAAACAAGCATGTTTCTGTCCTGTGTTCATTTCGTGAACAAAGAGAAAGGTGTGTTATCTTGATATAATTGTTGCAATTTCATCACGATATTACTTCTTGTTAATGCTCTCCGCTGATGCTGTCGGCAGGTATTGGACAAGGAACACTTCAAGAGCACAATCTCGTTTTAAATATTGTTGTTACAGTTTATGAAAGCTTTTTTGTTCCTCATAAAAAAGTTGTGTGTTTGAGTATTGGACGCATCCATTGAAAGTCATATATGCGTACGGAAAGGAGATCATAAGATGACTCACGAATTCAATCACTCGCCTCACTACGAGCAAAAGTACAGGCTTGTTAAACAGTAATCGATAAATTTTAATGAAACGGAATACTTCTGTTAGTAAACTGTGAACACAATACTTGTTCACAGTTCAAGTGATCAGAGGGCTAACCCATCCCATCTAATTTCTTTCGTTGATTAATGGATTTTCGAAAACCATGAGCATATGTCAGAGTAACTAACAATGCCCATTAAAACCAATCCATGCTCTCGTTACTGAAGCAGGGAGAGAGAGAGTCAAGTACACACCTAATTTTTCAAGTTTTATTTCCTTCGTTTATTTCTAAAGTGCGACGGTGTAGGTCACTGGAGCCGTAAGAAAGAACTCGTAAAACATTAGGGTTACACACGCATCAGGCGCGACCCCGTGTCACTGGCCGTATATCGTATGTGTGCTTGCCTTCACATCTCGAGAGGATTTAATGAAAAATGGATTTATTTATGGGCAACAGGATTCATGTCAAGTGATGCTTGCTGCTTATCTTAATGATAACAAGTATAAAATTTCAACAGTCTGACCTCATAGCACATTTAAATGAGTCTGTTTCTTTAATGTTGCATAATGAGAACGGAATGTTGCATAGGAAGAGCTATGAGTTAATAATTAACAAGCATAATAAAATGTAGCCTTTTAAACCATGCTCAGAAATGCTATTGTTTCATAAACTGTCAAAAATCCAACTTCAATTATTGGTCTACCAGCAATTTAAGCGGGGTAGTAGCCTGCCTGATCTACTTGTCCATAAAATTCGAGTTAGTAATAAAGGTTACAGAGGATCGGCTTCGGCACGAAATTCTTTAATGGATGGATTGCGTATTGTGCGTGCAATATATTTTAGCGAAATGTTGTATTTCAATGAAAACGGAAATTGGCAATACATAAAAAAACTTGTTAATCTTTGATCTTTATCGAAGATTTTAGGGAGTAGCAAACTGGTCTTTTGTGCGTGTCCAATAAAAACACTCAAGGTGGATGCCAAACTAAACGTAAGCGTTTGGAAAGCATATACTACTCTATATTATTACGCATGAATGAAATTCCGATTACCCACGTGAGTGATCGTTACGCACAATCATCAACAATCCTTTATAGTTACCGAAAGACAAATTTGCCAATTAATCAATGTGCAGACAAATTCAGCACGCAAAAATTGGCGCAACATCGGTCGATTGAATGCCATTATAATCCGTGCTTCATAATCCCTTCCTAAATCATGATAACGATAAAAAATGTTGGCAATATTGAACAGGAACCCGATCGATGACTTCAAGCGTACAGCAACATACATGCATGCATGAACTAGAAGAGAATGCATTGAAGATTTAACAAAGAGAACACAAACACGCATGTTCAATGAACTTCGTCAGCACACGAATTGAGGTTCAGCACACAGCCCCATCTGTTAATTTACGTGACCACCAGCGATGCATTTCACGGCAACAATGGTATTGTTGGTTGGATGAGAGTGTTTTGAACAACTTTATATACCTCCTCTCCACCCTGTTAATGAGCACCATTAGATTTCAAATGGTGATCTTGAGAGAGAATCTTCCCCTTGAAGTCACATGCATAATTGCATTGGTCATCCTAAATTGGATATCAGGAAACCAACTCTATTCTCAAACTTCTCAGCGTTTAGCATATTTCTTCCTCTTAAATGGCAACACCACGTTCAACTTTTTTTTGTTAATAAAAGTCTAGTGAATATTCGTGTTCCATTAGAATTTTTTGCCAAAAATTCTTTTATCCTCCTTGTTCACGCTCATTCCGTGCTAATTGAAGACATCTGGAAATAGTCAGGGACACCTTCCTTTCCTGTGAACAACGAGCATCTATATATTGCTGCGCTTTTTTTCTCTTTTCAACTCGGAGAAGTGGGAGATGAATCCAAGATGTAATTATTTTATGACTTTTAAATTTTGTGGTCTCACGCCTCTCCCATTTTTTACATGTTGTGTTCATGATTCACACACACAAAAGAAACTCATAAAAATGCATTAGATTCACGCAAATGAATACTGCTAACGGCTCCAGTAAAAATTTCGAGAAGAAAGAAAGGGAGAAATTCAACAGCACAAAACAGACGTTTTCAATTTAAAAATTGCAGCTCTTTGAAACTTAACAATTCCAAGTGACCAGGCTATAAATGACGAAGCAAGGAATAAGATAGGAAAAAATAATATAATTTTTTGCATTTCATTTTCTTCCTTTTGTTGGGAGGAGAATGAGATTTACATGAGCTGAGGCGAAGTATGAAAGGAAGAAGGCTCCATTTAGAATGAATCCACCCAGGAAAAATAACGAAACTTTCTTCGTGGGAGAGTATATAGGTACCTATTAAGGTATGCATAAGTTCATCCGCTTGTCTTTTTTGTGAATGTCATCTTTGTCCCGAAGCATCAAAGTGATTACGCCACAGCATTATGATTACTGTTATTGTCGTGCAGAAATGCAATAAAAAGGAATATGAAATGAAGCAAAAAATTAAAGGAACTATGCGCACCCATAAGTAGTGAAGTTCCAGGTGTACACATATACTTTTAGGCATATAAAACTGTTAAGCATGAGGCGAAGTTGCTTCTTCCATTATATATTCCTCATTTAAAATAATTAATATGAGAGCTAATTTTTTACGTTGAGAATTTCCTGATACATCTAAAATTTGAGCAATTTTGAATTACATAAAGTAATTTGTTAACAAGTACAATTCTAACGCCTTAAGCATCACGGAATCATCATCGGAACCAAATATTTTCCAGTTCACCAAAAATGGCTTAACGGTGGGATAAGTTCCTATGTCCCACCTTGAATCTTCATGGAATATCCAAATAAATCGTATTTGATCAACCACAGGAAACGAATGTACCACAAATACTTAGACTCTTTTCAAATTCTGCATGATCACTCTATATCTTGGTTATCGCGTAGACCGAAATATATTGTGATTAGCATGTGCTCCTAAAAATTTCGACTAGCTAAAAAGTACTAGCTCAAATGGTGTAGGTATGACTAAACAGCAAAAAGTGGCAGAAGTACGCAACATTGGTTTGGTTTGGACTTCAAACAAAATCACTTGACAATAAATGACAAATTATCTGCAACATGGAACAAAGTTTGCAATAGTATAATATACTCTTAAGAAAAAGTGCACATGCCAAAGTGCAATTGAAGGGCTCGTCCAACATAACATAATGACAGTAATGGGTTTCTTATTGAAGTCTGAAAATCTAAAGATTCAATTCATACGAGAGATGATCTCGTAATCAAACACCTTAGCCGAATCATTTCAGATGTACCGATGATGTACTCTAGCACATCATCCACCAAAACGCGATAAGTGGCAGTTAACTGGCTTGCAAATACTCCTTTAACGGCTATCACACTTGCATCATGGAAATCATCGCTCATTTGTTCGTAAGTGCAAATCACCGACACTTTTGTTATGTAAGAGATAATGACGGAAATCACTTGTGTTCGTATGCCATCTGCAAACCTAATATTGATGTCTGTTCTGTTATTGCACACGCACATGTTACATATTTATTCTCTCGTTCTCTCCTATCGCTGCAATCTCCATATTTTCCCAAGACTTGAACCTAATTTTCTTGCACCATTTATGGAAGTATAATAATGTAAATTGTAATATTTTTTGCAGAATTCAAAGCAGCTTCATTCAAGTACCGGTTTTAACAGCAAGATTCACATTTGACAGTTAAGCTTAATTTCTAGTGATGATGATGGATTTACAAAACCGTGATTCATGGAAATGTGTCTGCGCCTAGTGTGGATAATTACTGTTGAAGGATTTTTTCCATCCAAAAGCGTGAATGAATCTCTCGCTAAGAACAACATCTTTAATAAAACATCTGCAAAAAAGTGACGAGATGACAAGACAAGATGATACGAGAGAATAGGAAACAAAAACAGCTCTAAAGCTTGCGGCTAGCCATTGCGTGAGATTTTCTGTCATCACCTCAGTTTGAAATCATGATTAACGACTTGTATGCGTTTACCATATCCAGTAGAAAATTGTTGAGCGCGCAGCCGTCTTAACTGGATTTAATGCCCTCAAAATACAAATCTTCTTTGAGTAAGAAAACGTGAGTAGTTTTCAGTACAAATGTAATTTAATTTTAACAGTTTCAATGAATCCAGAGGCGTTAGTTCTTGGTCTTACTTGTTTTTGCCATTTTAATAGAGTTTCATAAAAACTCTACTCCAACGACCTAACGTCGTTCATTTGTAATGATTTTCATTGTGCTTGCATCACGTTTAACTAATGTCCAGATTTTCGCCAATAAAAGAATGTAGAGAATTCGATGAAGAATCTCGAACTCAAAATGCATTTCCCTGTAACGTAATATTTTTCTGAAATCATATTACGCAAAGAACAACGTTAGCTGGGACATGCTACAAACAAAATACCAAAACCCTGTAAAAGTGTATTTTTGATTCATGACCACGTACCAAATACTACGTTGTCTACATTCTCAGAGAACTAATAATGTAATAAGAAATTTCACCAATTAATTATATCCTACTGATAACACTTCTCCGATTGGCTTAACAAACTGAATCAATTAATTTTGGATGTGGTAAAACAAATCATAAACAGGTCTAACTACTTGTATCTGAACCGATCCATAAATAGAGTGTAATTGCAAGCTTATTCTATGAATCCACGCATTACCCTCTTACCGTAAATTATCAGGAAGCAAATTGACCTGCCAATTGCTATAAATGCAAAAAAAATTCCAAGTGCTAGAGGTATGATATAAGATATATATTTTCATATTTTCTTTTGCTTGCCTCAGTTAATTTGACATAAACGTAGATAATTGATGGTTTAGACTCGACAAGTTTTGTGCATCTCGATTTGTGTTGAGGAATCCAACTTCAATTCTTGCAAATATTTGCATTTGGAGAATACGCGTTGTATATATATTATCGCTTAGAAAATCAAATCTAAAAATCCTATCTTCAAGTAGATCAATTCTCTATTTGGATATTTCGCTTTGGCTGATGGATGTACAGGGCGTGGACAGTAGCGCAGTAACTCTGTATGGCTCATTGTAAGCAGATAAAATCAGTGAGTGAGTACGAATACACTAAAACTTACTTACATGACCCGACGTTGATCAACTTGTGAAAATTTAATTTTAGAGTAGAGATCGGCTCTGTGCGCGTTATTTTTATTTTAACATTCAGCATCAATATAAATGATTGTCTGCATTTGTGTTGTGTTAGTATGCATGCATTCTAAAAAATCGAGATGTTCTCTTGATTATCACAAAAGTGGAGTATTTTTTGTTAGCATATGGGATGTTTTTCTTTCTGCTGGAGGTGTGTAACAATACTAACAATATTTAGCAAACTTTTTCGAACTTACTGGACTCCGTAACCTGCCTCTTACGAGTCATAGATGATGAGTGTTATTAAACGCTTAATACGATTGATACAAGCAACAGGTCCAATGAGGAAATTGTGGCTTACCTGAAAATACAAAAAAAAACACGATTTTGTTAATAACATATTGATAAATAGTAACGAACAATAACTAAATCATACTTGGTGGACACAATTGCATAAATTCTAAATTCCGATCATATCGTAATCTGCCCAAACAGGTTAAACAATAGACTTGCGGTTTACTCTACAGATATCATCTATTTTTCCAATGTCGCAGACACACACGTCATCAATCCCTTCACAAACATAAAGTACCTCTATCTTCATCTCATCATAACCCTTTTACATGTCATTACAAGGCATTATTTACTTTGGGTTCGTGAACTGTCGATCAGGTTCATTGCAAAATCCACTCACTCGTCATCCCTTCATCATCATCATGGAAAATGCAATTTACTTTTGTACCCTCTACCCACGCATGTGCAACTTGTTCGTTTGGAAAGCGAAGGAAAAATGATAAATGGAATGACATCAGTTTTACATAAAAGTTCAGTCATGCAGTGTTTTTCAATCCATTATGATCTAAATAGATGTCAGTGGGAGTGGGAATCTTCTAAACCATAAGCCAAAAGGTAGGAACTTATGTTGCACTTTGGCGTTGCTCTCTCTCTACGATTTCATTTCAAGGATATTCAATCAGAAACTAGATTGCAACTCCGGGTTGCTCGCAAATTATAGAGTTGGACTTCGAAAATTGAACTTAAACTGTAAGCATTTACAATAGCACACCCCACTATCAGTTGTTTGGTTGGAATGAGTAGATTATCACGCAATGTAAGCAGGATGGCATTGACAGTAAGGGGCAAATAACCTTAGAAGATACGAAACTACTTAGAGGATCTTGATCTAATATCTGATCTTGGTTTATTTGGATGTAACGGTGGCGGATCTGAGGATGACAATTTCGACTCCGCTGTCTCCGCTATATGCATAATATATGTAATCCATGTAGTTGACAATTTAATGGAACATTGCGATCAAAATATGCATTAAAATTAATGAGCTGTGCAATAAATTATTATAAGTATTAGTTTAGTAAATATCGATGTATCTAGAGCAGATCCACCCATTTGCCACACGGTTTGTATTTATATATCCTATTAGCCGCAGTACTTTGCTTACTTCCTACTGTGAAACTGGGGTGGACATCCTACTAATCGTTAAAATTTGCAGAGGAATTCAAACGCATCTGATAATTCAGTTCCTATCATTGTTTCATATTTATATCAATGCTCAATAGCCAACGACTTATTGCTTACAGTTATAAAATTGGATGACTGAATCGAAAAATGAACCCATGATTGACAAAACAATGACCTAAAGCCACCCATCTCTGGCATTTGTCAAATATCGCCATGAATTTGATTAATCTGTGATTGATTGCTGTGTCATATTGCAAACGCAATGTTACTATTTGAATCTCTAAATCCTGAGTTAACCATAAGAGAAGTTCAAAAATGTAGTCAATCGAATTCAGTGACACCTGAAGCATATGAAATAGTGAATCCAAACAGAAGTTCAAGTTTGACAGTCTTCGAGTTCGGAGAAATGTTACAGCATCCACAGTTCACAAATGACAAGCAAGGCAAGGGTGAATATGTATATGTTCATAAGGTTTTTGTAAGTTGTGATGCGAAACCCGGTTTTACAGTACTTTTTGGTACTGACCGACCAAACACGAGAAAACAAGCAATAAATCATGTTCCCAATGCATATTTTGACAGTTACTTTGATTTCATAAGCATAATTTTTGCCATATATTACTCCAGGGAACCGGCGTCAACTAATGCATGCAGGAACATTTCAGACTGCTTATGACTATTTGCTACATGCAAAGTGGTTATATGTTGGGGGGCTGCAGCTTCACAGCTCTCATTGAGATGTCAAGAATTGTAAATAGTTATACTTGACATGATCCCTGCTGAAAAGGAGTAGCGCTCACGATTTATTGCCGTATTTTCACAAAAAAATCTTATTCCAAGAAATGAATATTTTAGCGTATTATGATTATGAAACACGGCTCAAACTATTAACAAGTAAAATGCCTAAGTAGCAGGTTGAAGGGACGTAGGAAGACACTGCGTAACACACACTCCTCTCCAAAACCACATGAAGTATGCATGCTAGTTTGTTGTTCGATAATTTCGCAAATCTTGAAGTGTCTAAAGTATTTCATACAGCATTTCACAATATTACAAAATGATATCTGTACTTTTCATGTTTTTTATGTTTCTTGCAAACATAAATCATGTTTTTGAAGCTCGAGACCCCACATTTTAACATTGTATTCGTGTTTCGTACTGCCAGTGTGAAGTTTCAGCAACTGTACTTTTACTGGTGTGCGAAAAACTGTTTTCATTGAAGTCGAGGCATGCTCGACCTCTCCTCTGCATTGTCAGTGTCGTCACTTGAGCTAATCTCAGATAGCACAATGATTAAATTTCTAGTGCACTAGGTGCATTTACTGAAATGATTGCTTTATTTTAAGTTGATTAATTAGTACGTATTGAATTGCGTCGAACAACACGAGTCAGAATTGTATTTACGTAAATCGATCAGAACTAATTCTGCACGTGATACTTTTTATTCTGCATGCAATGGTCTCAGACGTCACTTGATACCAAGAAAGAACATTGAATGAGCTATCCAAACATTGAAACAGTTTGCTATTTGCCACAACAATTCTATTTGGACTGAAGAAAGTTAAAAACGCATAGTATCCTGCATTTGCAGTCCGATGCGTATAATGTTTTGCAGTTTTGTTTGCCATCTTTGTCAAAATAATGGTTACCTCTATAACCAAAATATTTGCATAAAAATGCAAATTCTTCTTCACATCTTCCCCTTCAATTCATTCTTACGCTATATTGATATACCTTCCGGCCATTTTCTGCAGCTTCCAACTAAATTCTTATTCATTCAGACATTAGAGGGTCATCTCCTAGTCGCCCTAATTATATAGTCAGAGGTAACATCTGCAACAAGGTACAGCAACGAGAGATTCGCTAGACTATGAACATATAAGGACAGAAGTCTGGGTTGTTGGTTCATTTTTCACCTATAGACAACTTTACCTACTTTGCAAATCTGTCAATTTTGCGTCAATAATTTTGCGCAGAAAATTCAGGCTTGCTTCACTTTTTAAGGGATATCTTCTCCCAAATAATAAGTATGCGTGCAACAAACTAAATGATACACTCCTCACTCTGTAATTAAACACGTTAAATGGGAATTTTACCAAAAGCAATCGGTGTAGGGTGCAATCATTAGTCATTCCCAAAAAGGCGTCATATAGCTCAAACTCTATTATGTAACAAATAAAATGCAAAATAGAGTCTACCTTGCTGAAAAATTGTAATTACTACCAGACCATATTTTTGAGAGATACAATTAGTAGATCAGTAGATTAAAGATGAACGTAAAGGCAGACACTTGCCACATCATCTTCTAATGGGAAGTGAGGAAACGCTAACACGCAATCATTTATATCAACGGATGCTACTTCCAAATTTTTAATGATTTTATTATTCTCCAACCAACGTCAATTATGCTTACGAAGTTCTTGACAAGGAATTTGCATTTCGACTTATATAACCGGTAGCACGGATGGCCAATTATGTAATTGATCCAAAAAGAATCATTTAAAGTACCGACGGAAAGATAACTTAATTTGCATTTCCGTTTAATTTTTTGTACTAGTGTCCGTATGTAAAATGTAACATCTATATCCGTCACTTCATTTGCCAAGTAAATACTATTGTACTCTTGCTCTTATGCCGTTCATGAGGGCAGGAAACCCCAACACGCAACTTCATCAAGTGACATAATATGTGATAAATAAAACTGATAAAATGAACGTACTAATTCGTTTACGTTGATTCTTCCAGTGGAAAAGCATCTTTGAAGTTGTGAAGGAGTTAGTGCTTCACGTGTGAGCAGTGTCCCGTATTTTTAGAAATGGCATGTAACGGAATCTGGCTGCAGATGTCGGCTGAAGAAACCCAGCACACGATTGTAGTCTTATTTGCTGAGCAGCGTTAGTTTTTACATCACTGATCATTAACCTTATGTACTACGGGTCGCATATTTTGCTTACTATGAATTCCTAATAAAAGTGCACGATATAGTAACATGAATTACACATGAGTAATGATAGCTTATTTGTGTATTGTATATGAAAACTACGAGTGCACATAAAAAGCATTAGTAAACGATTATGACCAAATTCGGACATCGTTAGTTCCCTATTCATAGAAAGATGTTTTGTTAGTCATCCCCTTTTTGCTCGCACACCGCAGAGCAAAACGAACAAAGCCTAAAATAAGTTTAACTTGCTGGATGTGTTGTTGCATAATATGGTTGCGCGTTTTTTTGGGGTGAAGAAGGGATATGCAGAAGGGAAGGAACAGTGTGGCCCCATTCTGTGAATCATTTTGGTCATGGTCGACCAAGTGGAGGAGAGAGATGAGGAGGATATATTTTAACAGCGAAAATAATGCGAGAGTGTGTCTTCTTGTGTCTGTCAGCTAGCGAGTGGTGGTGGTGAAATTCACAGATTTTCGACGAGTACTTCTTGGAAGGCAAAGGAAATGAGAGTCACCGACGCCTCAAGACTACGTCTCAAGAGGTGTGCTGCCTCTGCATTGCATTAGTGTGAACCACTCCAAACGACATTCATTTCATTTCATAAGCAACAAAACAACAACGCTCTGGTTTGAGTAATACCCCGTCTGATTCATGCTGCTTTCATAATATCATTAAAATCAATCAAGCACCAGTAACAACACCCAAAGATCATCTTGAAAAGCTTTAAACGACAAAATCTTCAGAGATGCAAATGAACTGTCATCAGCAGCAGAGTTACGTTTGAAGTTAAAATAAAAGGAAGGAGGTATACATTCTCTTTTCCGTTTTTGGACCGTTTGTCATATGATCACAGTTTGATCATTATGCATATCACGTACACTTTCAAAATAGCGGTATGACATTCAAAAGGCCCTAGAATTGTTGGCACAGGTGAAGTGTTTTGTGGCGAACGCTTTTGTCACTGCCTCTTTTCTCTTTGTTGCCGACAAGTGGGACTTTCATTTTGCAATATCCATTTACGATTTCAACTGTAATTTAATTTCTGATTTGTGCAAAGTAATCAATGGGCCCTTTATTAAAATTCGGTTTCAAGTGGGAGAAACTTGTCCACCCTCAACGCGGAAAATTGACATGCTTGATTTTTGTTCCTCCTTCGGAAAGTCATCTTTGAAATTTACAGTTTCAATTAAATCATTTTGAAAGTGGCTTGTCTAAAACTCAATGCTAGCATTCACAATACATGAAAGACATACACAACGATTTCTTTTTCTTTCCGTGTACGAGTTCTTTTAATTCTGGAATAGGTTGGTTGCTGTAGGAGTAGGTCATGTAATAATCGGTAAAGCTGTAGAAATCAAGGAGGATAGAAATCCCTGGTAGAAATAATTTGGGAAGTCTCATATGTCTTCGATTTCCAGGACTTGAAGGAATACCCTATCATTTTATTCCTCCAAATGTTTGCCTGCATGTTTATGTGATTATACGAAATATATACATACCTAAACATGTATATCCCTAATCTGATGGAATACTATGCTCTAAGGACCATAAACTTTAACTTTAACGCTTAAGAACAGACTCGATGAGTAAGCATTTTCATTCACAGACATTTGAAACCTAAGACAAAATTCACTTTCCTAATGTGCTCACAAACCTATTGTATTATATGCACATTTTAAGATCAGGGGCAAGTGTCAAGCAATTTCCATAAGTGAAAATGAGGGAACCTCCTACCACATCTCCGTACAATGCACGCAGTGCAATGAATACCCATCTCATTATCTTAATTTTCATCTCTTATTAATTCGTGATCCAAAAGCGATTTCCATATTTTACTACCACAAACCCCATCCCATGCTGACAATTTTTTAAAACCAACATTAGCGTTAGCTTTTGTGAAAATCCCATAGCATAAATTATTGTCCATTTCGCTTTTGTCCTCATAACATTTTTTGGTTATCGAATCTTCAATCTCCTCCACAAACCATATGAATATAAACAGTCAGTGGGGATCCGTATAAACAAGAAACAAACAAACCAGCAGGAAATCTTGGGCAGAGGTGTGGCATGGAGGAAAAATTCCAAAATTTGAAATTGAGATTGGGGCGATCTCTCCTTTCAGAACTTCTTTTTTATTCAGGACACACGTGACTAAAGCTCACTTTACGAGTTGTACCGTTACACTTTTGCCTGGACGTGGTAGCCATATATGATGTCCAGTTTTTCCAGGGAAAATAACATTTAACCCCCATAATTTTATCCAAAGAAACTGTATGGAGACATGGAGAGTCAAGTAATTACAAAAGCCGAAGAAGGACACCATGCGTCGATCTGCGTGGGAATACGCTGAATACTTTCTCCACGACGCCCTCGTTTAATCTTAGACTTTATTTTGTCTATTAAATCACGAAGAATGATATAAATCTTGTTGTAATATATTATGCGTGCACGGATAAACTTGAAAATACTAGTGCTCTCTAATTTTATTGGTTTAGCACGCTTTAAGATTTAATATTACGCTTTTACGAAAAACCATGTGGTTTCTCCAAAAACCCAATTGCAGGAATCATGCCTACAAAAAGTTCTAGCTGAAGTTATCGGGTCTTTCGTTTAAAACAGCTTTTTTCATTTTACTATGCAAACATCAAATATTCACTGAACCACAAAAAATTGCACCACCACGAGGCACAAATCGTCTATAACTCTGATACTTGTGACGATGAACTAACATAGAAATAATTAATTGCTGAAATAAATCATTTATTGTAGCGTTATCCTGCTACTCTGCAAACATGCATACGCACAATTACCAAAAATTCTTCCTGCCACTTACAAATATGGTAAGCGTACGCAGGCTAAATTTACCACTTGAACTTGCTCCGCAACTTTGGCTTTGGTCTTTAAAAAATTAGTAATAAATTATCATATGTTAATTGTTAATACGCCTTCACTTCGACAAACATCGAGTAACATGTTCATTTAACCACGCGAAGAGCAATAAACAAAGCGAAACGGGCTAGTGTTCTAAAGCCTCTCTATCTCTGACTTTCGAGAGAGAGGGTTTGACTTTATTACCATTTTATAATGAGTAATGACAACACAGCTGTCAATTGTACGCCACCTACGATTCTAATTTCTTGTTTTAATGGAGGCCATAAAAGTAAGTTGCTGGACATGATAATGAATTGAGGTTCTGCTTGCCAGCGAGATGAAAACAAAGATTTTGGCTTCGCTTCTCCCATCCATACAGCTTGTTTAAACGCTCGCATTGTGACATTGCGAGGCAATAACACGGAATACGGAAAATACTCCACACACTCCATTAAAAACTCTTGCACTCTTAATTTGTCTTGATCTTTTATATATTGGAAAAAATGGCTCGTGTAATTACATACGACTATTGCAACTGAAGTTGACAAATATGTTCCTCTCTAATTGCTCCCCTGCATAATAAGCCCGTGTACGGACTATACCCATCGAATTAATTTAAATGTTAAATTGTCCCGTTCCTTTCTAAAAACTGTCCACTCAGCTTTCATTATGATGTCCTTAACTAAGCATTTCCTAATTGATGCAATATGCATTTGACAATGCAGCACACTATAGCATAATTACAATTACACATATTTAATGAATCGAAACGACAAGACAATTGACCATACATCCACCCGCTGATTTTGTGTCACAAAGTCTGCTTTGAGGGATGACGCCAGAGTACTTTTAAATCAGTCCATAAGAAAGCTCATTTAGATCCTTATTAGATTCGTATGTGCACAGAAAGTACTAACCAAACCATAAACCAGAGTAAGATGAAGCTCGGGTGTTTAATCCAATTCACGTCAAAGGTTAAAATTACATGTGTAGAGTAATAACTGAAAATAATTAAATCGCAGTTTCTCAGTCTAGTCCCATCGTCTTCCCATTCACCACTGAAGACAATCACAATCTCTGAATGAAAGCCGTGTATATCCAAATTGCGTGGTTTTTGTTGAATATTCCGCATAGAGCTTACAGCAGATAAGACTTTATGACAGCGCTACACATTCCCTATACTCTCCGCTTTCAACTTGATTGGAACATCACAAGTCTGTTTTTAACTAGCGACAAACATCTTTCGGCTTCATCAAATGTAATTTCATGATTCCACGTTATCCACCATGTCTCCACCAGATAATGACTTTTTCGAGTTCTAGTTCATTCCTACACTTCATAGCACTGCCATGTGCATAACCTTGAATGTCAGCAGTTCAATCGAACTCCCGGAAGAAAAACTTACGTATGTTTACGGAAGAGTGTTTTTGCCCTCACTCAACACAAATGACATAAATACCATGCATCTCCAGAGTGCAAGAAAACGTTACAAGGAAAAGGAAAGAAACGCAAAGGAAAAGTAGATTGGGCAATCCAATTTCCAAATTAATCTCTCCAAATTCTGTTCCATGCTCTGTGGTAATTTATTATCGTTCAAGCTGGCTGTCCCCCAAGAACATACTGGATTTCATGAAGGAAATCAAAGTTTTTTACTACTGATTCGGCTCTCTCTCTCTCTCTCTCTCTCTTTCTACCCCTCATTCTCTTCTGAGATGAAGAAACACAACACCTCGATTCGATGCATGCATGCATACAAAATGAAATACTGCCACCTTTAGTGGTGACTACACTTACAAGTTATAGATTTTCTCAGCTTTCTTTTCACTTGTTTCCCTTTCTTCGCCTACACAGTGCGTGGTGGTGACGGTGGTGGAAAATTTATTGATCTTATGTACTGCTTTTTATGCAGAGGGCTGTTTTACTATGCCAGCCTCCCTCGTTGAATATGAAAACGGAGAGAAAGGGGCGTTACGTGTACATATTGGCATCATCATTATTGTCGTGGTGAGGCTGTGTGGAAGCTGTTTCATATTTTTTAAGCACTCGTGAAGTGAACACAAAAGAAAATGCCAAACTAGTGTTTTGATGGGAAGAAACTGCTACTGTTTAAGTTTTCTATCGCTTCCAGACATAAGCTCTTCCACTCATAATGAAAAGTCAAAGCAAGCTGGAGCAACAGACAGTCCCCAAATTCTCTGATGCGTTGCAGAGACTGAGAGTTAAACAACATGGGGGTTTTTTATGAAGAGGCAAGCTGCATTTTGTAGAATCGAGCAGAAGGTTTCTGGCAGTTTCTGCGAAATAATTATATTTTATTTGTGACATACGTAGAATTTAGTGGGATGTTTTTCTAGCGCCTGCTTAATGCACCTTAAATAAAGAAGCTAGCTAAATACATATTTTATTGGACATTGTCAATGTCATCGTATCTGCTTTCTTCAATTGCAAAGACAAACAGATCATTCGTGTAAAGTGCGTAATAACCAAACACTGAGCTGGTACGCTTCATACAGTTATTAGTGTTTGCCATTTCCTTGTAGTGACTTATTTATACTTTAGATATGCAGCTACGACCTTAGAACTTTGGATTTTCGATTTGCACATACATGATACATTGATGTATCTAATCTATAAACTAAACGTAATACGACTACCACAGGCAACTAATCCGTTTAAAGAAGAAAAACGCAAGAACATTCTGTAGAAGATGACATCAGTATTCGCAATGGATGCGGCCGCTGCCAGACTACAAGAAGTTTGCGGAACCCTGTATGACAGATATTTTAAGGCCTGGAGCCAGAAAACTTTGCAAATTGTGAAAGGAGTTCAGTCGAGATGACACTCAAAAAGTAGAAAAACAATCCTAATCTGGCAAACCCAACGCGGTTATAGTTCTACCTATTTCAATCTAACTACGAAGTTGTTTTCAGAGATCGTTAGCAGACTTTGATCATATATAACTTTTACAAGGTTCAATAAATTTTCTCCTC
>JAQFZW010001526.1:0-25939 GCA_034687055.1 Heteromurus nitidus
AGCACAATTCTTACTAAAAGGTCAGGAGACAGCAGCACAATTCTTACTAAAAGGTCAGGAGACAGCAGCACAATTCTTACTAAAAGGTCAGGAGACAGCAGCACAATTCTACTGTTTACTAGTATTTGCTCCCATCGGCAATTTCTCAACTTCAGTAGTTTACAGATCCTCCTCAGGATATAAAACAAAGAGTATAAAATATCTATATTTATATTTTATTGAAATTCCATATTATTTACTTATTTGCTACTTCCTAATTTCTATTATTATTTTATTGATATATTTAGTGTTAGTTAAATGAGAAAATATCTTTGCGTCTTGCGTCATAGTTCTATTGTTCAGTTCAAAGTTGTATTTAATTTGCAACTCGAGAGGATTTGAACAATATTGATGTTATTTTGTAAATGTTTGAACTTCAAACTGAAGCAGAACTCAAATGATATGGTTTGAGTTGGATATGATAATTCTATCATCAACCTAGATCTCTATTCGAGATGTCTTAAAAGGCAGTATGCACTTTTGATAGAATCGAGATTAGCCCTATAAATCCTTAGATTATCTAATTATCAAGTATACCCTTTCTTATGAATGCATGCGTGGATGTGTGTTATCAACTTACATGTGAACAGATTATGCTCCAGTGTTGCTAATTCCACATGACGTATTAGTGGTATGTTTTAAACATTCATTTCCAGCAGCAGCATGCTCTTATAATTCTTCACATTGAGGTCTTTTTATTCTACAACTTGAGTTTGTCCTTTGCCAGTAATTTCTTCGGAAAACTCATGCACAAAGTGCTCATGAAGTGGGCCTCTTTAAAGATCTGATTGATTAATTCTTAGGTTGTCATTCTTGCAGAATTATTTACAATCCAATATATCTTCATCTTCCCAATAGTTGCGAATCAGGTCGGCGTGAAATGTGAAACAATGTCTTCTGATTTATATTTACCTTCCTTAGAACTGGAATTAGCTGTTCATTATAAGCTCTAAGGAATATATTAGATTATGAACAAATTAGCGAATAATCGCCTATAAAGAAGCCAATCGGACGTATTTATTATTGACGATATTATAAATGGTCTAGCTTATTTCATACGATTAACTGACTGAGAGAGCTTATTCGTTAAGGGAATGCAAGGTTGTGACTCGAAACATTCTTTGAAACGTGGGAAGAAATCTTGTGCAGTCTACTTCTGCGATGCTTGACGAGATCAAACAAAGTGTAGAATTTCAAGGGAACCGACTTACAAGTAACAATTTGATTTGGGTATGAAACGAGAAGGGTCGGAAGTCAGTATGAATTTATATTTACAAGTCAGATAATGTACTACATACATACAGGTCAAACTCTTGCAATTCTCCCTTACCATGTTTCGTATATTAGAAGCGCTCAAAGGTCAAAGAACGTCCCGTATACTAATAAGTACATTCAAAAATTACCTGTTAGTTACTAATAATTTGACTATACTCTGGAGGCTATGCAACTATCTGCGTACATATCGTTGACAGAAAGGTATATATCAAGAATGTTTTAAGTTGTTACTTTTAGTTGTGGGACAAAATCGTATAATTAATGTATTACGATATAAAAATGAAAATAAAATAATTTTTATGTTTGGGTATGGAATAATTTCTTCGGTGCGACCTTGATATTTTCCAACATCGTATGCATCTTTAGTGCTTTCTTTTCTTAGAGACTGAACATAATGCCTAATAAAAATCCATTGTCCATGAGAATAAGGAAGACGCCAGCTATCGAAACGCATAATTATGGGTAACATCAGGAATTGCATTTATTTCGATTTTAAGTTACTAGGATACGTTCGCGAAGTAGATGAACAAACAGGAGTCGAAGGAAACTGTATAAATACGATATATAATCTGAAATACAGCTATAGACATGGATGAGACATGAAAAATTGAAGCCTAACATTCATATCAAACGAGCTCAGCAATGAATCAAGGCTTCTTATTGACAAGAGGAGTTATCGCGGTAACGATTCCTTAGCACACCTTCCAATGGACGTCAGCAATTTGAAGAATCCTGTATCTTTTGGCTTTTCTAACCCTCGCATCAAACGGTTCTTCATTACCGCAACGAATTCCCTGTTGCTAAGTTGACCATCCTCTGTAATTTGAAACGTAGATATAATATTCTTCTGCTGCTGCACATAACAAAGAATACCCGTATACCATATTAATTAAATCTTGTTGTTGTACTTACGATTTTCATCAAACAGTGTGAAAACAACATCAATTATGTGGTCTGACAGCTCCACATGTGCAACTGTTCTGGCTACGTGCTTCAATGTGACTAAAGGATAAAAAGAGCTACATTTTAGTCTCGAAATAAATATAAAATTCTTGTCGTCTACGCATTTTAGTGTGTGACAACGGTTAAAACTGTAGTAAAGCCAATGCTTACTTGGATCTATTGCCGCTCCAGCAATGTGATAAAATGTCAATGCTGTGTCGACATCCTGAATATTGCTAAGGAGGTGGAAAAACTTCAAATAGTCGTCTAATGAAACTCCAGTAGCATATCCCTCTTCCTTGCACCTGTCATGTAGAACAAAATGATTAAGAACGCGTATTAAGATTAGCGTCCAGTCGTGCCTTACGCATCACGTGATTACGCGGCATTGCTTACTTCTTTTTCACTCGTTTCAACATTCTAGCCTTTTTCTTTGCTGGATAACCCGCATACGCCAGCAGCAATTCTGAAAAATCAGATTCGCTTATCTTCCCATTGTCATCGGGTCCTTTTCGTCTGAACTCCAAATTAAGGATTTCCGTCTGAAGTTGCTGCTGGAACTCGAGAAACTTTTCGATGGTTAATTTCTCCCTCCTTGTCGCCCCGAAGAAGTATGACTTCAGGGCAGAATTGGTTTCCTGTAAGAGATTCTTTATGTTAATTTGGTAATTTTAATCTGTCTTGTATTTATGCATTTTAGGAGTACCCTCAAGCTATTCTGCGACACGGCTAGTTCCCGATGTCTAGCACCAACACTGGTACGCTGACGAATTAGCGCCGTGACCTTCTCAAATTCTTCCACGTCAACATCCCCGTCCCCATTTAGATCAAACATGCGAAAGGCAATTTCAAAATGACGACGTGACGCTGTAAAACACAATAGAGATGATATTGATAAGCTGCCCATATTAACACACAAAACAATCCCGTTCAAGGTTATAGATAAAACTTACTTGACAGCACTGTCAGGAGGAACACATAATCTGAAAATGAAATCAAGCCGTGACTGCCCAACTTGTAGAAAATGGAATCTTGCTCCAGTTCCAGCTCCAGCCTTCCTGCCAGCTACACGATAAAACCATTCGAACCAAGACTATTATTATTAAAGAAGGCTATCCCCAAAAACCATGCGCGTTGAGTTTTAAGCTACTGCTGCTGCAATTAAGACCAGCAGACAACTTGATTGATACAATTTAAAGTGATTCTAATGTTTTTAGTAATTCTTGATGGACATACGTCACTTCATTCCGATTTTTTAGTCATGCAAAAGTAGTTAAAAATGCATACATGTAGAGAGATACACACACACAATTGGCACACAAATAACTATACCTTTAAATGACAGTAATGAAACACATTACTAAATGTATTAATTAACGTCTACCCTAGTCACAAAATAGCTGATATAATAATCAACACACATAGTTTACAAAAGGTATTAATAGAAATCAACAAAAGTATCTCAATGAATTAAGATAATATGCCTGTGTACTGCCCATCTCTAAAATCTTACGTTACTGATATAGAAGAAGAATATATACGTTTGTAATTAATTACAATCAAGTTCTAGAACTTTTGGCTTGGCATATAATATGGCTTAACATGAAAGTTAGAGAGTACCTCATCAAAGAGTAAAATGATAACTGAAGAAACGAGTTACTTACTCTATCATCTAATGAGCACACAATTTTTTTGGCTGCTTTACAGAATACAATGAACTTTGTCTAGAGAAGGAATTAGTTTTTTACGATATAAAAAGTTTATATGATTCATATATTGGGATTAATCTTCAAGTTTTTATATATGTTGGTTGTGAATGAAAACTACCTAAGGACCTACTAGATCGCATCTGTATGTACAAAGGCAAGGGAACTAAAGATGAGAAGCTCAAGTTTTGAAAGTATTATAGAAAAATGAAACAAGAATATGAAAAAATTCACTAAATAAGTTGTTACGGGATCTACGACAATTAAATTGCATAGCATTTTCGTTATTAGTATTTAAGTTCTAAGAAGATTATCCCAAAGCTAAAGTGCCAGGTTAGAAGTCAAAAAAGAGAGAGATAGAGAGAGAGAGCGTCATCATATATATATACATATATATTTTTGTCTAAGTGTTGTAACACAAAACCATGATATCGCGACAATTATAGCATTAGAATTAAATCTAAAAATTATACTTGAAGAAAAAGAGAATGACAAAGGAAAACACACGCCAGTTCCATATTAGTAATCCATTCCAAAAATAGATTTATAAACTTGTGTAGATCATTTCCGCAAAGAAATTGTAATTGTAACCAGAGTCAAAATCAGGTTGGAAAAAACTTCGCATAAAACCTAGTAGAACCAAAGGGTTGTAACTCAAAACATTTTTTTTGCCGTCAACATTAGTAAACGGTATATAGAGATTTGAACCGATAATTGAATAGAAATTAGGTAGTGCAGCAAAAAGAGAAATAATAGAAATAGGAGGTTTGTGAGTGTGCAGACAGAGAGTGAGTGAGTGAGAGAAGAGAAGAGCTCAGAGAGAGAGATTACCTCCCCATAGGTCTGAATAGGCAACATTGACCAAGATGAGTAAGAGAAGTAGTGGGTGGATAGTAGAGGAAGAGATTTAGTTTGACAAAATCACACATGACAGACATTATTTTTTCAGTCAAAAGACACACATAAAAATTATACTTATTACAATATCATAATTATAACGATTAAAACAGTGTAGTAGAAAAGGAGGAAGAGAAGAAGAAAACAGTTTTGTTCAACAGCACGTTTTTCTGTTCAGATACGACGTTGGAAGTATATCGTATATAACTCTTGGTATAAGTAGATTACATTATAATATGATGAGTCTATACATGATTTTTTTTCTGTCTCTGAAATAGGTTTTTTGCTGGGGAATGGAAAAATTCTTGTTCAGTTATTCAGAATATTGGAATGATGAACATAGGAATAACAGCCACATCAAGGACGACAATAAATTTAATATATATTTGTTCTATGACATACAGTTACAGCACAGACAGTCCTTTTGCAGTTCGGTTTTACTTACTTTCGGATCATATCGCTTAAATTGGTCCAGACCAAGTCCTGAAATTCCCCGCACATTAAAAAAAAATATTACACAAGTCGAATGTACCTAAATATTGGTGTATTTTGCAAAATAAAAGTCAAATACCTTCTGGCTGTTTGATTCCTGGAGTTATTGATCGAAGAAAGTCGTCAGGTGTCATGAACACTTCGTTCTCTCCAGTGGGATGAATCACTTGCAAAGTAGCAAAGTACCTGAACGTTTTGTCAGGTGTTGAATATTGTCTGATTCGGTTTTCGTATTCAATAATCTGGATACAATGTACAAAATACCAGTTTTATTTTAGATTCAACCCAAGAAACAACAACAGCTAGCATTAATAGTATTCAATATTGCAATTTACACTACCTTTCTATCCCGAAATCCTAATTTGGATGCTTTCTTTGCTGGCACATCAACAGCCCCATCATCCTCACTAACTGCAATCTTTTTATCTCGTTCTTGGGCTCCAATCTCTGCCGCTTCCACCTTCGGTGGCTCTAATGCAGGGTTGAAAAGTGACTTCACCCTGAAAAGGAGAAATTGTGCAATAACTTATTAGAAACCCAACCGAGACATTATTAAAATTCTTTCATTTACATGTTTAACTCAACTCACCACTTCCAATCAATCCAGCACGCCCACATTACAGAAATCAAAAATCCTGTCCATACAAGGGTAAAAGTCCGAGTTCCTTTAGGATTGTGTCCAAAGTTGCTGTATCCTTTCCCCGTTACAAATCGCACTTGACTCGTTTCCAATCCAAATGGAAATACTCTCGCCAGCAGTTCCGGAGGACGTCCTCCATCTAACTTATTGTGACCATGTCTTCTCGAAACAGTCCACAAAGCACCACTACCGTTGCTCGTAAAGCGACTAGACTGTACAGCATAATTAGCAATCTGAGTTCGATAAAGTTGAGGCACAATCATCACCGACGGCGTTCCACCAAAGGAAAAACTGCGAGAGATGATGCACCTCGAAGAGAACATCTTCGAAGTGACTAACTTGTGACGAAGGTAGCCTCCAAGCATTTTGTTGTGAGTTGTGCGTGACGCCTTTCACCAGACCATTTAAACAATCAAATTTATAAAATATGGCTCGTCCAGCTCCGTTGTCCGTCTTCCACCTCTCGCACAATGTGACTCATTTGACCGTCAATCTTTGTTTCCTTCCCTCACCTGGTACAAAAACATAAACCGACAATAATAATAATACTGATTACTATCACAAAACTGTTACTCTTATAATAATTAGTTACTTAAAAATGCATAAACCTATACTATTGATTTTCCCTATAACAACTTCATACATACCCATGCATACCCCATTAATTAACTATCCTTATCAAACCGAACTAACCTTTTTCCACCTTGACAATGTCTTTCACTCCGAGCAGACTGACCCTGAAGTTATTGATGGCATATTTCTCCCACTCCAAAATGCGTCTGATATTGTTAAATATTAGTTTTCCAAACACTCTTCACTACTCGAGCTTTATCGATTAGCCCATTGCTCATTAAGCTAACACCGTTTCCATATAACTTCTCTCTCTCTCTCTCTCACTTTCCTGGACAGGATTGGAACTGTTTGGAATTGGAATTCTTGTTTTGAGACGCAGAGAGAGAGAAGGAGTTCACCATGTGAGATGTATCTATGTTTTACACTTGGATAATATGAAGTGGAGGTGGCTTCAACTCGTGTATATAAACAGAGGTGGGTACACACATGTACGTACACAAGGCAAATGTATTTTTTACGTGTGAAGTTTTGGTGCATTGGAGTTCTGCAGCTGCGCTGACACTTCTCTCTCTCTCTCTCTCTCTTCTCCAGAGTTGTTCTCCATTCTCCACATTCCGTGACTAGGAAGATACACGGAATTTCCTCATTTATGCTGGATGTTGGTACACAATAATTCCAGTTCGGCATGTTTGGTGTTATTGTCATTTGCTTCTCTCGTTGGCTCGTATTCGTATCACATGCTCGGATTGCCGGAATATAGATAATATCATCCAGGATAATTCCGCTTCTGTTTTTAGATAGAATGTCAGTTTGCATCCAACTCTCAACTCGGGTGGAATCATATGAGAGCAGCGTGGTCTTTACTGGTACTTGTACTTCCAACTTCACTTTATAGGTACTCAGGTGGAGGTGGATTTGGATGATCACTGATTGTCAGCCATACAAGTCAAAGTTGATTGCTGACAGGCAGGTGAGGTTCAGCTCTAATTCTAGCGCAATTTTAGGGTAATGGTTTAATAAGCATTGCTTTAAAACAAATATTTACGTTGCAAATGCATGTTGCTACTACTCAAAGTAAATCTGGGCATAAATATGTGTTATATAGCTTGTTTGCATGTGGATGAGGTGGAAGGTGGAACGGGCTCTAATTCTCTCTGTAGCTTGTTGACAGTATCAGTGGTGAGGTTGAGACCGGCTAATTATGCTCCGAGTTTTCTGTATGTAGTTTAAACTGTTTGTACTATTAAAATATATTTTTGAGGTTGGAGGTGGAAAAGGTGTGATTACGTAGTTGATACATGTTTGATACATACAGTGTTACAATCTAGGACGCCAGCGTGTTCGTGATCACCAATAATCGCTAGCAAATTATCGTTGCATGTTGCATGTAGTAAGTTGTACAATTTCAATGTGTAGTTGTTATCAGTCACTGTACTTGTTTCTTGTTTGAGTGTAGAGTTGGCAATTATAAAGTTGCATGTTGCATGTATGCTCTAATAGCGGTGAAATAGTGAATAGTCATGAGTAGATACCAGATGCAAAATAGCGACATTTAAAGTGTTAACTGATAGTTTGCTAATCATTATCATTTTTTAAAATTTAACAGGTTGATTTGCTTGAGTGATTGATCCAGACTTTACGTACTTTATTGTACTTGCTGCACTTGCTTTCGAAGAATTCCAGAATCTTATAATTGTATCAGGCAAGCAATCTTAATGTTAATCCTTGAGAAATGAAGATGAATAATTCCACATTATGATTGCCAACATATGAAATATGTAATCTAAATGGTTATTGGTTTGTACAGTTTTTCATACGAATAGGTTGTTGGAGAAAGCTTGACAATGTCGACTGCCGAAAGAACTTTAGTAACTGGCGGGACAGGGCTGGTTGGATCAGCCATCAAAGACATATTAGTCGAGGAAGGTGCTGATCTGTCCAACTGGAAATTTTTATCCTCGAAGGATGGAGATTTAAGGTTGGGTTTCATAATGATACGAAGCGTTACAATTTGGTATAAACCTTTTAACAGCTAAAACATTTTTTCAAGTAAGTAAAGTGCATGGTTGATTAATGACTTTTCTAGGGAGACTGCAGCTGTTGAGAAAATTTTCGATGATTTCAAACCAACTCGTGTCATTCATCTGGCTGCTATGGTCGGTGGACTGTTTCACAATATGGCGAACAACTTAGATTTCTTTGTAAGTTGTAATGGTATACTGAATTATTGTAGTGGACAAGCATTGGACGGCGAGGATTATACATGAAACTATTGCTTTTTTTAGCGGAATAACATGTTGATTAATGACAACGTGTTGAAAGCTAGTTACGAACGAGGAATCAAAAAAGTAGTTTCCTGCCTTTCTACCTGCATCTTTCCAGACGACATCACGTATCCTATCAACGAGGACATGGTAAATTGAGCTAGAGTCTATTAGTTTATTTTTATTTCTGAATATTTAAGTGTGTATGTTAATGGTCGATTTTTCAGGTGCATTTAGGCCCACCTCATTCATCCAACTTCGGATATAGCTATGCCAAGAGAATGATTGATGTTTCGAATCGAGCCATATTTGAGAAATATGGGCTGAAATATACATCAATAATTCCATGCAACGTTTACGGGCCAAATGACAATTATAATTTGCAAAAGAGCCATGTTATTCCCGGCCTAATCCATAAGTTTTATTTGGCAAAGAAAAATAATCAAGAGGCGATCGTCATGGGGAGTGGAACGCCTCTGCGGCAGTTCATATACTCGAGGGATCTTGGAAAACTGATTATCTGGGTTTCGGAGAAATATGACGAAGTTGATCCAATTATCCTCTCAGGTACATAGGCATAAAATTCAAATTGTATTCATATGTTGAATAATTATATATACACTTTTCAGATATATAATTCTTTACTTTCAATTTTTAGTTGATGAAAAAGATGAAGTCCCGATTAAAACCGTTGCTGAGCTAATCGCCAAATGCATGGGAATCGAGGAACAACTAACCTTTGATATATCGGCTGCAGATGGACAATTTAAAAAGACTGCAAATAACAAGAAACTTCGAGACCTTCTACCAGAATTGAAGTTCACTTCCATCGAGGAAGGAATTAAAGAAAGTGTGGATTGGTTCATCAAGAACTATGACACCGCTCGAAAGTAGTCTAATTCCAAATAATCTGAAGAGCCTGTGCAACTCGTACCTACAAACCAAATGTAATGTACACTAGCTAACTATACATACGGTTCTATATAGTAATTTTCTATCATCAGCTACAATTTGGGAACATATTTTTATGAAAAAGAAGTGTCTGTATTTATACGACTATTTTTTATTGCTGATGTTAATGAAAATTTTTGAAGTATTATGAAGATATTGTGATACAGAAAATTCCAATCTTTACCGGTCATAGTAATTGAACATTGAACTTGAGAGGTTTGAAAAAAAGATTATATTCATTGTTGATTGAACCTATTTGTTTCTTGTTACTCAAAATTGGAATCATTAATTGTTGATTGTGTCAACCAGAATGGGAAAATTGCTTAATTGCTCAAATCTGGGGGTCATTGTCAAAAAAGCATTCTAATTCGTTCATCCGATCCAAATCCAACTCACCAAACGCAAACCAAGCCAATGCCAATATTCCACAATTCAGTATCTGTCATTCGCGTAGACTTGCCATAGGAAAGCATATATTGCATCCAAGTTACATCGGCGTGAGTTGAGCTTCGCACTCGGCACACGTCCGCATCGGCCGCTTTCCCGTCTCACTACATTACTTGCATACCTTCCCAGCTGTCGTCTGCATCCCAAAGCTTTCTGCTAAAGTGACAACGTGGAAATAGTGAGCTGTAAGAAAATTAATTTTTCCAACGTTTCCCAATCAAGTTCAATTACGCATTGCCTAACGTTCTATAAGATAATTGGCATTATTGCCACAAATATTCATCGCATTTCTCAAAGTGTTTTTGCTACTTTCAGATATTTCAAAATACGCCTTCTACTCCTGTTGGACACATTGCAAGACATCTAAAGGTTCTAACAAATTACTATATAATATTGATGATTTAGTGCAATATAATACTAATTATTTTCATGTGTAATATTTTTGACAGTTTTCAATCGGAGGAAAATCGGCTACAACCAAATTCTGAAGGAGGATCGAAGGATTGAAGGACACGCATAAAAGATCATTAATCACGATGGTAAGTGTTAATAGTGAAGTATATTAATTCATTGTTAACGCATAACGGTACGCTTACTACACGATGTTTTAGCTGATGCTGACGGCTAACTACTTATTGACCACAATATATTATTTTCAATTTTAGGTGAAACCAGACATTGCCACACGGTATGTGTCACCAGTTCATCCGGCAATATTTCCACACCTAGCATTGGTGCTTTTATTCATTGGAATCTTCTTCACTGGATGGTTCTTCGTTTATGAAGTCACCACTAACAAGAAGACAAGGGTTCTTGTCAAGGAGTTACTTATTGCTCTTGTTGCCGCATCGTTTATGGGGTTCGGCTGTTTATTTTTGTTGTTGTGGGTGGGTATTTATGTTTAGAAAATAAGTCTGAATTTGTATAATTGAAAAATCTGAAATTACTTTGCCAATTGATTACGTTTGTAATAAAAATGAGTGGAAAATTATGTTTGTATTCTGATGTTTTCTGCTGGCAATCACTTATTCCTTTGCCGTACGAGTCTTTCCAGCAGTCCATATACCTAAAATAATTACTGTCCAAACAACATTTGTAATAGGTTTGGTTTGGGATCTGCAAACTGCACTAATGTGCTTTCTCCATGCTATCTGTTTTCTTAAAGATAATCTTTAGTGAGAGCAATTAGCACTTATGTATAACGAACGTAAAATACCTATTTTATCTAATTTTTTTACAAATTTGTGCTAGTGCACTGGCACTCTGGCAGTCATGCAAATAATAACTTGTACGTATCTAACTCTCAGGTGAAAGCTAGATGTCCCGTTTAATTTGTAATTTTGCATTATATGCAACCATTTTCATTGCACTGCATGCTCGCTGATTTTGTCCGTGCAAACATAGTAGTCCTTGTAAAATCGATCTCAATTTACAATATTTCAAAACCTTTTTGATTATATTTAAGTCGATATGAAATCTGAAATGTTCTCCTTGAAAGTCTGAAAAAGGATTATTACATATCTCCATATACGGGTTACTAGAAAACCGAAAATCGGGGAGACGCATTGTTGATATTCAAGCGCCAATTCCAGAAATAGATTGATTTTACAAATGAAAGAGCCTATTTAAAAATTATTCGCATCAGAAAAATCCTCTGGATTTTCTTTCATATTCCAATTTGCATTGCAAAAAAAGCATAAGAAAGAGGCTTGGGTTTTGGAAGAGTTCCTTTTAAGACTTTGTTTGCCAGAATATAACAGCAGTGGGACGTGGGACAGGCTGAATTCATTGAAAGTATATGCGCTCATCATGGACACCTTTGGGCTACTTTTGTACTATATAACATCCAGTGGACCAACTACACATATGCAGCATGCATCATTTTTTGAGGCGAAGTGTTGAAGCTATATGGTCGCGTTGACTTCATGCTTTTTAGATGTAGGACTCCGGGACAGGTGTACCATGTTAATAGTAACCTGTTGTATGATATCATGCATGAAGACATTACCCAGAAAACAACACGAAACCACGACATTCTCTGCTGACAGCCGGTCGCCTAATTCCACTCGCTGGGCCAATTCTCTGAATTCGAAAACATAATTGACACATCACTGCAAATTAAAGCTTGTGTTCCAAATCGCAATCTGTAGAGGAGAGCAAAATACTCTGGAATTGAAGAGTTAGAGTAAGTAATTTTGTGAAGGTTCAAAGTAATCCAGAATTTGTAAAATCTTCAGGCTTCTTTGCTATGGTTGTGCTTAGTGAAATAATCTGCCCTATACATACGTTACTAGTTTTAATATCTATTTTTGGAGAAAGTTTTCGAACTTGGTTCGTGATACGTAATTGTAATGTTGTAATCATTGTTGCAGGATCGCTTGATAAGAACCTGAATTTTGGTCAGTATTGCGGTGATCCCACTATAAGGACATTACAATGGTAACTAAAGTACTTTAAACATATAATGCTAGATGGTAAATTAAATTACGGTTGACAGTATTGTATATTGCTGAGTTTTACTAAGATCTCGCAAACCAAAAAATTTAGCAGTTTACTGGGAACGGGATGCTTTGATCATGTCACGTACACAAATCTTTATTGATTTATTTTATCCAGGTGAAACTCGACATCTCAACGCGGTACATGTCACCAATCCATCCTGGGATATTTCCACACCTGGCTTTGGTGCTGCTATTCCTTGGCGTATTCTTTACAGGATGGTTCTTTGTCTACGAAGTTACAACGGACAAGAAAACACGCGTTCTTATCAAAGAACTAATGACTGCTCTCATTGCGGCGTCTTTCATGGGATTCGGCTGTTTATTTTTGCTCCTCTGGGCGGGCATCTACGTATAATGACAAAAATTCAAAGAAATAACCAATCTTGTAATAATAATAATATTGCCCACTTAAGTATGTATGTACATGACTGCAGTCATGGAACACCAGCACATTATTAATTTGCTCATTTCTTTTGATGACGGACGACAGAGAAAAATTCGGAAAATTGGAGTTCCTGAGGGAAAGAATCAATAAAAATATATAACAAATCCACAAATGTATATAACCAGAGATCAATGAGCTGATTTTTTTTTCGAAACCATATATCCTCAATCCCCACCTTTAATGAGCATTTACTTGATTTAATCATAAAATCATAGTCGTTCACTTGGCTAAATACGCCCCCATTGATTCAAGCATGATAGCTGTGATGGAAAATTCTAAATATTGTCTCTTGATATACCTACGTACTAAAAACGTGCGTAACCATGTTACCATATACTTTCGTTACATTTTCCTCTCTCCAGCATGAATTTAATTGTACGCGATAACGAGTAGTGTTGTCAATTTTAAGTCCTGCTGCGTTATTAGTGAGCAAGCGAATAAATTGCACAAACGTGAAAAAGTTCCTTTCACGGACCATCCATAGCCATGAGTTATATATGCAGCAAGTAAAAGTTGTAGTTCTTCGACCACAGTGATCATGGAACACCTATTCTGTGGTTCACCGAAAGGTCATGTAGTTTTGTAAAAGTTTGTCTCGAATTGACTTCTCTTCTCTATCATCTCTCTCTCCACTGCTGCGACTGACTTTCTCTCCGAAATGAAAGAACTTTCATAACTTATAATTAACAAAAAATGTAAGCGTCTGTAATTTCATGTGTGAATAGTTTTATGGAGGAAAGCCGAACTTCTTTCTCCTCATCCGAAAAAATTGTCATATGAACGACAGAAAGGAACGGTTGTGGCATTAACATGAAAGCTATTATGTACGGCGTGGCCTAGCAGTAGCGCTGTTTAAGTGAGGCTGAAGTAGTGTTTATCTCTAGTTATATGGGCACACTTTATCTTCTCCAAACCAGCAGAAAGTAAAAAGGAAAGGAGTAAGTACATGGCTATATACTATGGACGGGAAGAGAGATGAAAGGAAGCGAAGAACTGTTCTTCGTTCGGGATCCCATCTATCCCCAACATACGTGGCCCCTCTCTCTCTTTCTGTCGACTACGACGGACAATCTGAGGATCCAAAGTGCTCAGAACTGAGGAGAAGATGTGAAATGCGTATAATATGCAGTTCTAATGCTAACCTGACTTGAAGCGATCCTCCTCAACTAGAATGCTTCTAGGAGGAGAGAGCACGACTACATCATACTCCGCTCTTTCCTGCATCTTTTTTGGATCCTCTGCAATTTTTTTGGGGATCTCTCTTCGAACAAAAAGTGAACCGCTCTGGGTAGACAGTCAGTCAGAATCTTTCCGAGCAAGTGAGCGTACGCACTCCAGCATACATGTCCCTCTTCCTTTTTGAAAACAAGTCTTATATTATTATCATTGCTTTACTCTTTGTATCCATTCACAACCAACTGGACGTACGCATCTTTTCCCCTTTTTTACTTTCTTGATTACAACCTTTTCTACTCTTTCTTTGTTTCCCGTTAAACAAAAAAATACATAAACTGGCTGAGCGTTTTTCAAATGGAGACAGTTGAATGAGTGGAAGTTTCGAAGAAGGAACTTTGCTCTAGGCTTAGCATTCTCTCTCTGACTTTTGGGGAGAAAGGGGATTTCGCCTAGTGCTCGTTTGTGTGACAAAGGAATTCGGTTTCGTAGAGGAGAGAAATTAAGTAAACTCCACAGTTAGAAGTTAGTGTGTCACCAAAGCATTCGCATAAATTGTTGACTTCTTCGTCACTCCATCTTGGTAAACTTATATCCTTGTTTAGGATAGAAAAGCCAAACATTGTTTTCTCCTGAAAAAATGGAAAACTTTCTCCAGATACTGGACTCTCGCTTTCACTTCAGCTTCTTTCCTCCAGATTCTCTTCCTTCCCATCGATTCACCATGTCGACGCACTTTTTACTCCCTTTAACGGTCTATCTTGCTGATGGAAATAGGAGCGGTGACTTGTTCAGCTAAATACCGTTTAGAAAGTGGGGAAACGTTAAATTGTTATCAGTGCAGCGTGTGTGAGTTCTGAGTAGTTCCGTTCTCAATAAAACTGTCAGAGCGGCGGTCTGTAGATGAGAATTGTGCTGTGGCTGTGTGGCTGATGACAGTTCGACGAAATGTGTATTCAGATCGAAGATGCAAATCCTATTCCTCTCATTTGTAATTGGAGGGGAAAGTAGCTTTTAATTCAAGTGTTGCTTTCCAAGTGGGAGACAACGAGTACTATGATGTCTACGTCTGACTACTCGTGAGATTTTCACCCCATATCTATTGGGAGCTATATTCAGCGGATTTCATTCCATATTTGTGCTTCGCACACTAAACTTAAATAATCTAAGCTGTCAAAACATTATCGGAATAAAATAAATGCGACGCAATTGATTGTCGACATCTCCAAGTCAAACAACGTTTTCGATGAAAACTGTCCTTTAAACTAATTGGCTTAAAAATACACAGCACTGCCACATAGTGTCAAAAGAAGCAGGACTACTTGTAACTATAATTCAAAGCTTGTAAAAAATTATTTCTCAAAAGAATTCATAAGACATCTATATTGTATTCAAAGTAAATAGTCCACTTGTCATTGTTCAGTTCGAGATATACATCATTCAACGTGGAGCAATGCTGATGCTGAATCCTGTGTTGTTTTTTACGTGTAACATTCTCAATCTGACAAGATACAGGTTTATAGCGAATCGTCAAGTTTATTGCTTATTTTTATAATTTCTTTTCTTGGAGGCTACAAAAACTAAATACCTGTTTCACCAGTGTGGTCACGTAGTACGGGAACCGGGATCAATTTACATCCCTTAAGGATGTGTCAAAAAAGGAGAGAGAAATTTATGCAGTGACAGATCATACATATATTTGCTAGTGTGTGTGCCTGTGAATTTTTAACGCAAGGGATTGAGCTGAAGACACGCTAGCCGAAACGGTTTTAGTGTTTTCCAGGAAGAAGCGTTCTCTCTGCATTGGGGTTAACTGAATCGGACCATTCCTTTCACGACAGTGTGGTGGGCTCGCTCTCTCCCTTCCCGTCTCTCTACTTACTCATTCAGTCATCCTCCCATCGTTAGTTAAGCTCCAGTTGTTGTAGTGGTTCAAAACTATATATCAAAAACATGGTTGCAAGGCATGAGTTTCGTTGTGACAGTGGCAAACTATAAGTCTCCCTTAAAGATTACCATAATATTCAGCTCTCGTCGTCGTCGTCAGATATGATGCTTCTCATAATGAAACACGTGAAGAAAGTCCTCCAGAGCGAATGATGTTGTTTAGTGTTAATTATAGCTAATTTTATTAAAATTATTATTACATTATCATCTACAAGTGGCACAAGGAGAACACCCGGGAAATGCCTGGCCTCGTGGCATTCGGTCGCCGTTGGGCGGTAGGCAGTGATGATCTCTTCTTGCCAAGCATCATTCTCTGCTGCCTCCATACTATCTGGTATGCTTTAACTAATTTCCCTTCTTCTTCTTTCCTCCATAAAACAACATCATATTATATTAATAGTAAGTAGCTTATGTAGGTGCATATTATCTTTTCACTCTTCTCTTCCTTCTCGCATCCTCAATCTTCATATTCTGCCCTTGTGTAAACTTATAAACTATGGCCAAAAAAATGTTACAACATAATACTATCTTTGTAACATAATAAGTTACACACGACACGCGTTTTCAAAATCTTGTTTTTTTTCTTCTTCGTCGAAATGGAAACCTCTGCTCTCCTGTTCATCTTCCGCTCGCCACTTACCTACCACTGACAGGAGAGTCTAGCCTGCTACCGCGGTATCATCATCCTTTTAATATGTTCAAGTAGATAGAAGATAGATAGAAGAGTGTGTGCACGCCAAAAAAAAATACGATGAGAAAGTGCCGTCTACGAAAAGTTGTCTTGGCAGACGATGTTAAAAAGCTAAAAGAAGAGTCCTGGTTAACTTAGCACACTAAAACATGCTCTCCGCTTCGACTCCTCTTTGCGGAAGACGTGGTAAAATGTAATGCATTCTCCCATTGTAATCATATCAAGTTTCCTCCGTTTTCTTGTACTAGTAATCGTTCGAAATGTCATATCCCTCTCGTATATTTCCTCAGGAAGAAAAAGTACAAAATTCCCTCAACATCACAACAAAAGTCAAAATCGCTTTCGTACTTTGTCGCGAGAGCAAACTCACACATGTAAAAAATACATGCATATAATCTCACGCCTATAATCTATAAAAGTGCTTACTACATAATTGAACTCCATGATCTCGTTTGCACTTTTGTGTGGATATGGCGGATGGATATGTGGAGAGAGAGAGAGAGAGAATCAGTGTTTCATAGTCATAACACCTTTTAGTTCCAAATTGCACGCGGTATCGGGAACACATGCCAACCCACATTCTCGTAGTATTTCCGTTTTATTGTGAAAATGCAGCTCTATTCTCTGTGTCCTGCAAATATAAATTTTTATCGCAAACATACATACTTTGTACGTTGCAAGAGGTTTTTTTATACGAAACAGTAAACGTGCAATGAAATGAAGACCTATTTATGGAGTTTGGAAACACAAACTTAGAAATACACATGTACACGTGATGCCATGCCAGATTATGATTAGATAAAAAGGAAGTAAGAAGCTTCCCCAATTAAACGGAACAAATTTGTTCCGCTCCAGAACAAAGGTAATAAAACCTATCGTAGATCTATCTTTATTCTCTTGTGCGTCAGGGAATATTGGGAGAATCAAAGATAAGAGAATGCCTACGGGATCCTTCGTCATAGAAGTTTCGGGGTACTTACGATTAAATGCACACATTTAGATGGATGTAATTAGCCGTATAAATGCTTTCTAATTACACGAAAGACTTGCGCCCAATTCACTAAAATTCCAATACAAAAGTTCATTTGGCAGATAAACTACATGTTTATCTGCCTTTGTCGAGTCAGGGTAATAAACGCAAGAAAACTTTTGGAGAGGATGATTCTGTTTGATGTTTACTCATCTTCAAGACGTATTTATGCATGAAATAATTCTCATAATTGACTAAGGTTATTTAAAAGTTGTAAGCTTTCAGATTTCATTCCCAACTTGTGTCATGTTCACTCAACTGAACTCTCAAATCTGAACTTATTGAAACAAAAGTAACTATTTTGAATGTTTTCAATCATTTGTGAGAAAGGTAATCTGCTCGAGATTCTGAGAAAGGGAAAGCGTTGAATTGATGAAGGAAGGGAATTCTGTGTTTTTTTTACTGAACTTTAGTTCCAATTATGGATGTGCTCATGTTTCTTTTCCGTTTTGATAAAAGTTAAATTTACGAAACCTTTTAACTTTGAAATATATGCACATTTCGTCATTCATCTAACCAATTCAAGCGTTCATTTTTGCTAAACACAAACGCAAAAAACAGGATATATATAATTTTGGGACCCATTCACGGTTTTATGTCCCTTCGCTGTATATCATCCAAGACGATGCTTTTTTACTTTAAGATGTACGGAATGTAGAGGAATGAATGAATCACTCTTTACGGGACACTCGTAACTTTTATGTCCAACCGAAATACTTAATACACCGTGCAAACAACATATAGCGTTGTAACCATGACTGTACAAAAAAAACTTTTGCCTAGAAAGAAAGTTTGTGCTTTTCAAAGACTTTCCTTGTCAGCGGCGGTTACATAAATTTTTCTTCTTTTCATCTGATCAATGAACTTGTGTTGCTTGCGATGGAGATGTAGAGAGAGAAATCTTTCAGAGAGTAGAAAACAGCAATATGTCATCTCTGGATTCTGGATACAGAGGCATCATGTATGAGAAAATGTAAAAAAAAACCTGTTCACGGATTGTTTGTGGTGATTTTTCTGATTCCGTTATTACAGCCTTGTACGCTACATATATTTTACGACGCTATTGAAATATGAATGAATGTGGATTATATTTCTGCGCTACTCTATCAAAAAATAGATTTTGGTAGAGTAGGGCGTGTTAGTTGAGTATTTCTGTAGACAAAAATATCTGTGTTCTGCGGAGCAGAGCAGAGAGGTTAAATGGCAGTCTAGTTTCGATGCAGAGTTCCAAGATCACAAATTGATCATAGCAGGTGGTCGTCCAATTTCTCTTTCCCAGGCAACTTTCAGACATGTGCTGAGGGATACGCAGCAATGCAGAATTATTGGGCAGCACCACAACAACACACACTTCCAGTCAAATCTTGTCACTCAAATCTGATAGTTTCTCCAGGAATCCTTGAGTTCCCCCTTCCTTCCATATAAAAAATGCCAGAACAGTCATAATCGATTGAATACAGTCGAAGTTTCTTGTTTCAATGGAGTCAGTTAATAGTCAGGAAATATAAATATGGAAAGTGTATGCATACTTTTACAACTAATGCAAGTGTAATGTTACATCGCCCCGTCTGTAACAATTTACTGCACCGTATGCAACTCATCATCAACTTCAGAACAACTCAATGTCAGCTCAAATTTCCAAACTTTTTGCATCATCAAAGGCTTAAAAATCAGTTCCCTCAAGTAAACGTTGAACTTCAGAAGAGAAAATATTGTTTTACTCATCACACCAATTCTAGTCGTTCCCTGCAAATGCTTTCGTTGTACAGTTACAAGCTTATTCAGCCACCTGCCGTAGAATCTTGACTCCTGGCTTTCGACATAAATGCAATTAAAAAATTACAAAGCGCTCCTGTTTCTAAGAACTTCTACCTCATGTTGGCTAGGTTTATCAATGTAATATTTGTTGGTAGTTGACGAGGTAGCAGAATATCGTAGTGAAATCCAACTTGCACGAAAAGTAAGTTGAGAAGGAAACTTCAACTTTTCCACAGCCTTGTCATCGCCATCATCATCCCAATTTTTGAACATAAAATTGTGCAGACACCGCAACAATACTCTGTTTACCTTACGTACAACGTTTTCCATATTCCTTTCCTGGAACCTTATTCAGAAGAGGGCGTGTTAACGTCATGGCTAAATGGAAAGACTGGCGTAGTTATAACCACATCATACTTTTCTTCTCTCCAATTCTACACACCTCTTGAGAAAAATAAACATAATTTCCCAAAATAAGCATAATTTTTTTTGCTCAACGAAGAAATGGAGACGAACGCTGAAAAGAAGTGCTTAAAAGCATTTGAGCATGTTTCTCGCACTTTTTTGTGCGCTTCAGTCTCCACTCTCTCATCTCCTTTGGCAGATATCCGCAATTTGCAATCATTCCGGTTTCATGTCATCACACAATTTCCCTTTCACATTTTTATTGCGAAATGGTTTTAAGCATGGCAAGAGAACGCCCTTCGATGTGATACGACTACCTATGACAAGTGGTGAAGGCCAAGTTGTTGATGTGCTATTTTTTACAAATAAAAAACATCATCGCAAGCAATCGGCCATGAAATGGTTGTTGAAGTTTCAATGCTGGATCTGGATGTTATATGTTTTCCCATAAATGTACTTATGGAAAAAGCTGAAGCAATATGCCCACGGTTAAAGTGCAATTATGTTATAAACCTTTACGTACGTAGAGAGAAGCTTTATAAATTTGTAGAGCCACAGCGGCATTGTATCATTCTTCACGTCAACCTATCGTAACATCTGTCTTCTCTACTTGATATTTTCCGGATTTTTTTCTTCTTCACGTAATGAAAAATGAGTCCATGCGGAGAATAAAGTGAGATATGGATTGAATATGGGGAACACGCGTTAAGAGACACGTTGTGCAAAAACATGAGCAAAAAACTCATCTCCTCTCAAGTATTGCATCGAATACTACACCGGCGGAGTAGGATAAAAATACATGGCAATCGGATGGAGTAAGCCTGAAAATTCTCAGAGGAAACATCTTACGACATGATATAATATTACGCTCCATTCTATATGAAAAGAAAATTCCTCGAAAAATAGACTAATAAGTACAAATCTACACAATGTACCTTTCCTTTTAGTCTTTACATGAGTGTCTGAAGATGATCTGAAGAAAGAGGAATTACTCACACAAGAAATCTGCATTGTGTGCTTCACAACTTCTTTCCGAGATACACGAAAACGGAGTAATTTTTCTCGAGTGCAGTCTCCTCTCTCCACTCCACTCCACTGCCATTAAGCTGGGAGCATATATCGTTGTAATAAATCCGTATTCGGTATTCGCACTGACTTTCGGGGTGCAGGAAAAAAGATGCACACACAAACAGAATATGTATACACAGCAATTTAACGGTCTATAAACGATTTACTAGAGGATTTTTTTTCTCCGTTCCAACTCGGTGTTCTTTTTTTTTCTGCATCTTGCAAGGGACTATGAATCACTGACAGATCGAATTAGATATGGACGAAACAAGAATAAGAATTGTGTTGGGTTAGAAGTCGGAAGGCATCTCGTGAAGTAATATGTTTAGTGTAAGAAATATTATGATGAGTTACTACTGCTTTATATATATCTCTCTATTGGAGGATATGGCACTCGCATGAATCACATCACAGATAATACGATAATACAATCTGACATGAGGGTGTAGTGTAGTTGGCGTCAATAACAGATAACCGACACACACACACTCTCTCTCACTCTCATTAAAAATAAGATATTAAGAAAACTCCTTTTAGCTTTCACTTTTTGTGTCGTGTGCACTAATTCACTTGAGTTGTATAATATGGATATTGTATATTCACTGGCGTGGCAAGTGATAAGATACTGATCCACATGTATCGTAAATACTTATACAAGCAGAAAGTTACGAGCACTTTCCCTTATTCCATGTACCAATCTCCCAAATTTTGTAGCACTTTCACTGACGCTTAAAAGGAGGATAACGCGCTCAGTTTGCCGAATGCTTGGAGGGAAAGTTATAAAGTGAAAGTGGAACGGAAAAAATTGCAACATAAAAGAGGTCGAATTTTACAATCGCGAGGAAGAGAGGTTGTCACTGCGAAATTGTGTAAAGAGGGAGAGGAGTGTCCTCAGATAAGGAGAAAAACGTCACAAAATATTAATAAAAATAGGGTATATTTTTTTGTTTTGTCGGCATCCCAAGAGCTATATGGTGCTAGCACATCTTAAAATCCGACTCTTTTTGAGTTGAACCAAAAAGCCTACTCCTTCCGCACTTCTTCACAACTGCGGCATAACCCCGCGCTTTCGCAGCAACCCTCAGGAACACGAGCACAAGTGTGCAGAATCGCTTCATGAACAAAATTAATGTGCAAAGTCAAAAGTGACAGGTTTGAGAGGTTAGGAACGTACTTCCGATTTGTCTAGGAAAGTGAAAGGATGCGGGTGTGGTAAAGCATTAAAAATGGAATGGAAGCGTATGTGTGCTATGGGCGGATTTCTCAACAAAAAAATCAAGACACCAAACTCTCTCTCTTTCTCTCTTGTTAGTCAGTTGTTTAGTTCGTCTCGTCGAAATCGCACAATGGCTGGAGAAAATTCCTCCGTATTTTGGAACATTACTGTAATAATTTTAAAGTGCATTTATACATAAAGGTCGCTTATAGCTGTGTTATAGGCTTTTTAGACATTGTCCTAATCTCATAGTTTGCATTTACGGCAATGTGCTGGCACTTGAAAGAAGTGTAATCTAATCAAGAATCGGGACCCTTTAACTCGTAACACTAACACTATTCCTCCGAATATACAGCATCCTCCTCACAAAAGAAAACATTCTCAGAGAGCCAAAAAAAGAAGGAATCTCTCAAGCTTCACACACTTGGCAGTGTACGCATACGTATCCAACACTTGTGCATCGAATCGAAAACGACAAGAGTAGTGGAAAAGTACAAAGACTCGAAGTGGTTTGGTATGGGTTCCATATATTCCTCTAGCCCTAGCCCCTGAACATTACAATTCCCTTGAATGAGTCATACATTTGCAAATCTATGCTTATACGAATATATATTCCATGATGATGATGGCCATGCATGCCAACAAACAGTTGCATAAAGACATTTCTTGGATAAGCTCGACTCCACTACAATAATGGCAAGTTGAAAAACAGGAGACCACGAAAGGATGTTGGTGATGATGACGATGATGATTATGATGTTGATAATGCCGGTTTTAGCATTTCCATTCCGTATTTTAAAAAGGAGACCAGTAAAGACTCGAATGGAATGTGGAATCCACATGAATGTGTAATATGCTTGTATTAGCTGGTAAGCTGACAGCAAAATGTGGAGTATAATCATCCAACCATTCCATTTCCATTCCAACGCATGTTCCTTATATGTGCACAAAGCTTAAAAAAATATATATTTCTTTCTTTCTTCGTCTCTTTATACCATTTATTGCGAGTGCACGGTGATTTTGCTCAAGTGGCAAGAAGGCAAAGAACCCGGGTTTTTCTCTCATCGCTCTCTCTCTCTCCTATTCTCAAGTTGAGCACAACTCCCCCGAAAACTTTTTTTATATATTTTTTTGCTTATCTGGAGAAGGAAAATGCTTCATGTGTACATTTTCGTTTATGGAGTTCCACACCAGAGGAAAGGATTGAAGACTACATTGAGACGACTGCCGCCATTCCACCGCGTGTTTTCTTCCCATGTTTTATCAGTTCTTTTGAAGTTGTTGCGTTCTCCTTCTTTCTTCCTCGTACCCACACTGACAGACTTGGATTGAAGAACAGGGCCCAGCAAAGGGAGAGCAGAAGAAGGATATGTAGATAGCGTATAGTCGGAGAGATGGCGAAATGGAAACCCAAACTCCTTAACTGGAAGTGAAAGGACGGGGAGAGAGAAAAAAAGCGAGAACGCATGAGAGCGAGAGATGGAGAGTTGGAGTGGCAATGGTGAGCAGTGAGCAAAGGAGAAATTTTCTCTCTTCCCAACAACCCATAAATATTATAGGGAAACCCTTTAAACTTCTCTCCTCTCTCGTCCACCATATTCCTAGAAGCAGCACAAAGAAGCTTCAGCTCGTGTGGCCGTGTTGCGTTGTTTCTACTTTGGCTGGCGCATATATATACGAGAGAGAGAGAGAGTTGGAGTAGGAAGTTACTCGGTATGCTTACGTACATTCAATTTTTTGAATAGCCTTTGTTACTCCGTCCTGTTTTACTTTGCCAGCATCCGGTGTAAACTTCTCGGAGGAGACGATAGCTAGACTGAAGCAACGAGGTTTTTTTTTGGCTTGGCGCACAACTCGTCGGACGTGGAGCACACATAACATCCATACCGTGCAAGAGAGGCAGAGGACCACAGCGTCAGGAGAGATGCTGCTGCTGCTGTTGAAGCTGGAGCTGGAGAGAGATGAACATTCCTTATCCCTTTTTTACTCCTCCGTCATTCTTTCACGATGAAAGGGAAAGCCAAACGTGAATTCGGATGGAGGAGCAACGAAGCACAAGGAAATCTTCGTGTGCAATATAGTATGCAATCATGTGCACCATCATCTCGTACAACGGAGGGAGTGTTGTAGCCTGTACTATTTCCTCATGCAACTCCGAGCCTGGGCTTTTTTACTTTGCTTTGCCTTGTGCTCGTGATCAATTCAGTCGATTTCCTCCTTCCCTCTGTACTCCGCTCCAGCTCCAGTCGACAGACACACGAGCACATTTTCCCCCCTATCTTCGTCCAACAAAACGAATGATAATGTAAAATGTGTGTAATGGCTGTGTGGGCAAAGGGAAAAGAGGGATATTTTTTGCTACAGAGATAAAAAATATGTACTCTTGCCTCGTGGTATATACAAATACACACAAACAGAGACCATGCACTATGTCAATCTATTTGAAGCCCATGATTTTCATTCTTATGTAATACTGGTTTTTGCTGCAGTACATCGACTGGAATGACGGAACCTTTACTTCACCACACACACAATCCCCAACTTATTCTCCTTGTACAAAGATTCTTCCTCCAAAAGAAGAAGAGAGCAAACACACGACGACGACTCACTGTTATCTTGCAAACAAGAATGTCTTTGCAAAAATAGGTTGGTGGAGGAGAATGTGAAGAAAATTGCTACACATGTACATTCAGGGAAGGGGAAAAGTGGCTCGTTCTAGATTTACTTGACGATACAAAAAAGTTACAATGAGGAGAGAGAGAGAGAGAGGCTTCGTCTTTTCTTCGACGATCTCCAGTGATACAATAACTCGGAGAGAAGTAGGCTAGTATTATAAAACGAAAATAGCTTTACACTAGAGATATATTTATAGAGAGAGATGGTTATTGAAGGTGGTGGAGGTGAAAGCTTTTTATGATAATTGTGACGTTTGCCGTACATTCACCGCCGAGCCGTATGCTTTCCGCGTGAGAGAGAGAGAGAGATATAGTGAAATAGGCTTTAGTAAAGGAGTGTCGATATCGAAGGTAAATTGAACTAAGCCAGATTTCCAGTGTTTGCATCTTTATCCGCCTATTTTGCTTACCAACTCTCCTTTCATCATATTCTCAAGCAGAGGATTCCTTCACCACAGGATTTCTTTCCCGATGCTCTGTGCCACTTTTGCTCTAGCAAAAAAATAAGATTTTACATTTTTACTGATATTCCTCTTTTTATTCCAATGTGTTCTTCTCTTGGAGTCGAGGAAAATATACGATCTGAGTTGAATCCCTAGAAACACGCCCTGGTTTGTTCGATTTTTTTCTCTCTCTTCTTTTTCTTCTTCTTCAAAGCCTGGAAAAAATTCCTCAAACACGGGAAAGGAGCCGATAGATAATGTAAACAGTCTGGTGATATATCTTTTTGAGAGGTTTTGTAGATTCTTTGTGGATTTATTCCTTTTTAAAATACATAAATGTGTATTCACATTCATACAACGT
>JAQFZW010001527.1:0-25932 GCA_034687055.1 Heteromurus nitidus
TTAGTGTGTGTGGAGTAATAGGTAGTGGGGTCTTTCCCATTGCCGGATTGGGAAAAGTAGTCGGCGGTCTAACAAATATCCATGCCGATTGCCAACGTCGGTATTTCGGTATACCAAGTATTCTAATTATTAGTGTGCGTGTGTGGAGTAATACGCTCACGTTAAATCACCTTAATTATTCCCGGGCAACGCCGGGTACCCCATCTAGTATCCGATAATTAAAGAGTTTGTTTGCTTCGTTCTTAGTCACGCGAGGAAACTATTGATGCATATCGAAGAAGAAGAAAATTCAATATAATATTGTGATTGGTTAGCTTGGATTGAAATTATATGTCTGGTATGGCTACTCTCCTTTGTTTTAAGCGAAGTGGAAGCATAAAAAATGTTTTTTAAACGCAACACCCACTTTTGGCTTGGTATTCTGAAGTTCACATGTAAAATACATGCCCATAGGGTCTGGTGAGATAATCGATTTCCCTTCTTTGTAGACCTGGAACCAACCAACAAAAACCAATTCTCTTAAAGTGTTATGCTGACCAACATCGATTTTCTTTCGATTTTGAAACATGGTCATAAGAACAACAAGTGGGATTCTGCGCAAAAATTTTGCAACTAAATTTCTGGGAAATCAATATTTTTTGCTTTAATTTCAATGTCACACTTAAGTTTATAATTTTATATGTGGCTAATTCCACTCGACGAGATGGAACTGGAAACTGAGGAGGATATTGAAAACATGAAGAAATCCAGAACAACGGCCAAAATTGTCGGGATTTTAGATACCGTAAGATTTGTGGAAATTGAGAAAATATATTTTATTTTTATAAATAAGTAAATTTAATATAAATTTTGATCCAAATGTTCCAACAGATGTTTTCATCAATGGCCATAATCTATGCTGTCATTTTATCGGTGTGGATGGGACTTGCGGGCGGCCCCATAGCACTGCTTGAGAATTTTTCGACGCGCCTCGTAGAAATAGAATATGAGGCTAGGGTGCGTCGGTGCTCTTTAAAACTGGTCACGGTCCCGGATAGAACTTGCAAGCCCAAAGATTTGAACTTGAGTTTAGCTGTAAACAGAACGGGTTAGTATTTAAATTATATTTTTTATCCAATTTTCTAATTTATGTTTTAAATAATGGAATTATTATTCTAGAGATATTTACATTTGATACGCATGGGGACTACGGAGAATATTTCTGGATACCATTTGCGATCGACGGGTTCTTAACTCTCCTACAATTATGGCTTGCAGTAATTCTACTCAATGCTTCTAATAAGGTAAAATGTAACGGAGTAAAGAAAAAATAAAATTTATTTTTAAATTGAAATTCTCATTATTTATTTTATTTTAGAGAAAGTTGTTAGAGTCTGCTCTGAGTGGTGTGAACCCATATATCTTCTATAATTCTGGGATATTCATTACATACTCGATTTGGAGAGTTGTTCGCCGAGCCTGGATTGCCTTCTTGGTTTGTGGCGCGTATCGGCTCACATTTGTCGTCAATGCCGGGATCTACAGATACGACTTGAAAGTGGCAATTGAGAAAGGAAGGAGCATGAAAAATCTACATTTCTTAAGGGTTAGAGGGTCTCCTCGCTAAATCGTTGTGACAACTTAAATTCTTTCTAAAAACTCTAGCAAAAATTAATTTACAAAAGTATGTAAATATATTCAAGCTAAGATTTAAACAAACAATTCAAAAGTAAATAGTTGAAGTAAGTACTTAAATCACAATGCCAGTTTGTATACTGGTATGAGCCGAGTGTGCAAATGCAAGTCTAATATTTTGCCTTCGTCCATGCTTCTGTGGATAATTCTGAACAGTTGATTTGGTCGTTTCAGAGGATGATGATTTCCCAAGTTGATATTTCATGTTTGTGGACTGTATGAACTTGGATCCATTCTGTACTTCAGCAAGCACGAAGAATAATGCCTTCAACATTATCACACCGGAATTTAAATTACATCAGTTTTTTATGCACAAGGTGGTAGCAATCCTGGTACATTATTTAAGCCAAAAATAAATCAGACATATTAACATGGTATAACCAGCATAAAATGAGCTCTGAGATAAGAACATGAAACTTGCGAAATTTTACAAGAGTACTTTACTCTGTAGCCACTTGATAACGGTCCGCATCAGAGACACTCATCACGATCCATGAAACTATCGCTGTTAATTAGCTCAAGCATGTGTTATGTAATACGTGTAGTGGAACCGATGTTATTACATAATATGCCGGACAGAAATGGGTTTTTTTTTCAGTGCTGAAAAACGAAATCATGAAAGTTATTGACGCACTGTCCTCGCAAATTGATTACGAAATAAATTAAAGTTTAGCGACATCCAATCAAGGAATACTATTGGAGATCCAGACATTTGACATTTTACCAGAATGAGCTGGATCCGATCAAAGATAATCATATTTATGGAATAAGCTTTTACACATCAAGCGTCAGCGTCAGACCCATGTTAAATGATTGATGGTTTTAGTGTCTGATTTAGTGTAGAACACTGTGCTACATCGTATAAATACACGGCAAAACATTTTTAAGCATTATATCAGTCTTAACTCAGTCGCTTTGAGTATTAATTTCCTCCTGACAAATTTGTAAAATTCAGAAAATCCTTCTTTTTATTACTAAAAACTAAAAACCTTAATACATCATGAATATCAATTACAATTTGGCACTGGTGCTTTTGTTGGCTGCGGTTGTAAATTCTCAAATCTTGACCCCTGTCCAAACTCGGCTCGATAATACAAATGGAAATATCTTGGTGAACACCTCGAGGCAATGTGGTGGCGAAATATTAGACACGGAAGCCGGCTCCATTGAGTACAAACTGGCCGAGCCCCTTGGCCCAAACGAACGGTGTGTTTGGATTATTCGGGTCAAAAATGCGACAGGCTATTCGGTCGGCATATTCTCCCTTGGAATTCCAGAGCCAAACCTTAACCACAAACTACAACTTACATCATTTGAAGGAGAGAGTGGTCCGGAAACCTTGACAGTGTAAAAACCAATATATTTCGTGAATTTTAAGCACTTTATTTAATTGTTACTTAACCTTAACATGTTACGATTTATGTATGTTTTACAGGGACCACCTGGGAATGTACGAGCTGAAGTCAGCAAACGCAATTATTGTAACATTTGTCACTGGAAGCGCGTCGAATATCAGCGACAACACTGGTTTCTTGCTAGAATATTCCAGTCATTTCGACGGAAATTCATCGTTGGTTTACCAATATGAAGAATTTATGGTTCCCACTTACCAATATAACCAAAGACTCAACTTTGGATCTACTGAAGTTGCGATGGGATTCAAAGTATTTAATTGGGGTAATGATACATACAATCCTGCTCACACAATGAAGTTGGCTTTAGTTTCTGAGGAACAGTGGACCACATCTCATCGTATTGAGGCGTATGTGCATCGCCGTGAATCCTCTTGGCAGTTTCGTGAAGTGTGAGTAAAATTGGCAATTTTGTATGACTTTGGTTTCGTGACGATAAACATAAACGTACTTATTTACTCATAAAACTTTTCTATTATTTCCTGACAGATTAAGCAGTCGCAGTGAATCGATCATAATTGAGTCAGCGGATCCTGTGTTGCTAGTGCGTCGGATAAGGAGTGCAAGCACGATTAGCCCGGTCTATAGACTTATCAGCTTTAACTGTAATGGCGGAGAATTTATTCATGAGGGCATGGTGTAAAATCATCTAGAAGTTAATTCAAACTAGCCAGAAGCCAGTTCAAAAAATATTTCATTCAGAAGCAGCCAAATATATTTCATCCATTTTCATCCAAAACAATATATTGCGACAATACATCTCTAACAATTTTTACAATAAATTTCGAAGAATTTTTTTGATGACAAAAATTTAGAAAACCAGATACATTTGCGGTGGTTCTCTAGCTCTCACCGACGAAACAATTTTTTTTACCCTGTGATCGTTGTCAAAGCTTGTTGATGCAAAGCTTCATCCAACTGGAAAACTCATGAATAAAGTACGGTAATGTTTCACCTTATGCAGACATATCTGATAAGGGTATAATCTAAGCGCTCTAGCTTATCCTAGCGCTATATATCCTCTACGTCCTCTAGCGCTATATTTTTAGCTGGCAGCACAACAAAATGAACAAATCCGAATTCTAAATTGTACAAATTACTCTGAGCAGACGATTACTTATCCTTCTTTCTAGAATGATTATTTCTCAAATTGATATTTCATAATGGTTGACAGGGGGAACTTCGATCTCCTCTGAACTTCTGTACTTACGAGATGACTGTATTGATATATTAAATTACATCAGTGTATTTTTACGATAACTGTGTTATCGAAATCCAACCAAAAATCACGATCACGCTGAACTTTGTGATGTGATAAGACCTGTGTGAAGATGTGATGTGAAAGCTAATTCTTCATGAGCACATTATTCTGTAGAAGCTAGATAAGGCTTATTGTATACGTTCTGCAGTGTCGAGATCACCAATGAGTAAATGTACTTATAATAAACTATTGTAACGCTATAATGAGGTACCAGTAAATTTATAGAAAAAATTTATAAAGTTTAAATCCGTTAAATGAGATTAGATAGTGCAACGCATGCCACTTTAGTGCATATTACGACTAATCGTAAGCTAACCGATGATCATTTCACTCATAAGCGGAACTGGAAATACTAATTTTGAAAATCGCTTCAATTACATATACTTAATGCGTTAACAAGAAATGCAGAATTTGCACTTCCTTCCCCCTGTGGAGTATTCGACTAGGCTCATTGATTGTTATAGTGCACGCTACCCCTAAGCCATTACCCCAAACATTTCAATAATTTCACTCCTTTCGAAAGCAAAGGCGTTTGGACGAATCTTGGTCGGCGTAACGGACGGTCGACGGACATACACTAACAATCCCATAAAGTACCTCATGCCCCTAATATATTTCAAGTGTGTGCTGTATAATATTTGTAATTCATCGGTAGTTGTTGCATAATTTGCCGGCAAGAGAAACTAGTTTTTGTTCAGCGCTGCATCATTTATATAAGCCATTGACGCACTGTCCTTGCAAAGTGATTACAAAATAAATTTTAAGTTTGGCTGCACCCATTCACGCAATATTGTTGGAGGTCGGTGCATTTTGCTTTACCAGCATAGTCATAATCTGATAAGATAATCCTGTTTTGGAATAAGATTAAGCTTGAACATGTCAGAGCCGATGTAAAATGATTGATGGCATTTTTGTATATGGTTGGAAGGAACACTGTTTACTCTACTTATTACATCGTATAAATATACCATACAACTTTAATTAGTAATTACGCGTATCAGTCTTACCTCAAGTTACTTCGGGTATTGGCTTTCTCTTGGCACGCCCTTAAATTCTTCTTTTTAGAATAATAAAAACCTTCAAACAATACAACATGAATACTTGTTGTAAGTTGGCAGTCGGGCTATTGTTAGTTGAGTTTGTAAATTCTCAAATGTTGTCCTCTGTCCAAAGTTTAGACGGAGACCCTCCGCTCAAAAGTACAAATGGAGCCACTTGGGCCAAACGAAAAGTGTGTTTGGATCATTCAAGTAAAAAATGCAACAGGATATTCCGTCGGCATATTCTCCCTTGGAATTCCTGAGCCAAACACTAACCACAAACTACAACTTACATCATTTGAAGTGTGGAATACCCCCGAAACTGTGACAATGTAATGAACCAAAATATTTTATGATTTGGATACATTTTTTAAATTTTTTTTTACTTAAATAAGTAAAACTAACCATTCATGCCTTGACACAGTGACCACCTTGGAATGTACGAATTGAGGTCAGCCAGCGCAGTAATAGTAACATTTGTCACTGGAAGCGCGTCGAATGTCAACGACCTCACTGGATTTATGCTACAATATTCCAGTCATTTCGACGGAAATTCATCATTGGTTTTCGAAGACCCCTACCGATTCATGAGAAACAACTGGCAATACAACATAAGACTCAGCTTTGGATCAACGCGAAATGGAAAGGGATTCCAAGTATTCAATTGGGGCGATCCTCGTCAAAATTGGGACAATCCTCTTCGCACAATGAAGCTGGCCGTAGTTTCAGGAGACCTTTGGCCCATATCTCACCGAATTGAGTCTTATGCATATCGGCTGGAATCCTCTAGGCAGTGGGAAGAAACGTAATTGGCTTTTATTGCACATTTTTATTACTGCAGACGAAAATCTGCAAGGACTCGTACTCACCTATAGCCTTGTATTATTTCCTCTCGACAGATTACAACAACCCAGTAGATCCGTGATTATTGAGACGGCTGATCCTGTCTTGATTGTCCGTCGGATAAGAAATGCCGAAGACGCATTTATACAAACCTTCAGGCTCCTCAGTTTCCTCTGTGATGGTTGAGAATGCATTCATAGGGACAAGGAAGCGTAGAAAAATGTAATCTACATTTAACATAGGCCAGTGCAATTAAATGTTTCATTTGGAGCAGCCAAACATATTTAATCCACTTCCAAAACAATAAATTTCTTACAATTAAATTCCATGGCAAACATTTAAACAAAACCAGTTAATTCCACAAATAAGAGCACTTTATTATCAAAGAGGATCATGTTCCGGGATCTTCACCTCATTTCCGAAAAAGAACTTCTTGGTCGCCTCCCAAATCCCAGTCACCATATCCGGAATGTGAGTGAAAACCATCGCTCCCTGCACCAAAAAGTTCTCCACCCTCTCCGCCACGGACTCAATATATTCCACCACTTTCTTGGCGAAATCTTCGAAATCTTGATGCGAATCTAGGATAGCATCATGTTCATGGTGAAAATCTAAGCCCATACCTGGATGCATATGATCATGTAGCTGATGCTCTTGCAGAAGGTCTTGGTGGATTAGATCCAGCTCGTGTGCATGCTCTAGCTCGTGCATAATATCCTCAGGCTCGTGCTTGTGCTCGTGCAGGTGTTCATGATCGTGAAAATGTTCGTGCTCATGAATCATATCTTCGGTCTCCTTTATACTTTCGATTGCTTCTGCAATCTCCTTAATTTCCTCCATTTTTTCCTTGACCCCTTCTTCAGGCTTAGGATCTTCTCCGAATTTCGCCGGCTCTTCCTCCGATTTTGTCTTGGATTCGGTCTCGAAATTCGCCTTGGTCTCTGCTTCAAACTTTGGCTTCGGTTCTTCCTCGAATTTCGCCTTTTCTTCTTCCTTCGGATCAGTCTTGGCCTCCGCCGGATCAGCAGGATTAGCTTTTTAATTTAAACCAAATTTGAAATTAAGCAAAAAATATAAACGTGTTCAAGAAAGAGAAAATATATTTGATAAACTTTCCTACCTTCGCAAACTATTCCTGAAAGAAGAGCTAAACAAAGTATTCCTAAAGAAAGTCTGATTAAATTCATCGTGAAGAAATTTTGAATGGAGATCATGTGTAAATTGGATCGAATAATTTTCACAACTACCTTCTTTCCGCAATTGCTTCCTAATATATCTTTGCAAAACTTTACGCAATCGTATATAATTATAATGATCGATGATTCAATGGAGCAATAAAATGTTATGTCTGTCGCGACATAATAAAAGTGTTAATTACTCACGAAAAATATCAAGGCCAATTTTTATTTTACATAACGTCAGTAAATTTATTGATTTTACAAAAAAAAGTATGTTGAGTTTTATATCACTATTCAGCTATAGGTTCCCCAACAAATTTAAGGAGGCCTTTGAGAAAGTCGTCGATGTAGCTGGGCACGTCGTTGAAGATGTTTTCGCTCTCTTGCCAAATGAACTTGCAGAAGTAGATGATTGACTCGAAGAATTCGTTGATGCTGTTGATGGTCCCTTGCTTATCCTTAGATAGCCCCAAGTCCTCCATGTGGGAGTCACTGGCCGACCCTGTGTCTGCTTCCTCAGTGGATGATGTGCTCTCTCCCGACGAACCACCTTTTGAATGCTTGCCAGGTTTTGTCAGGAGTGATCCGAGTTTTCCTTTTTTAGAATATTTTTTTTTTGAAATTGTGTTTTGAGTAAATATTTTGGTAAAAAGGTTTAAAATTCAAACCTGTACAACCGGACACGTTTTGAAATTCCAAGGAACATGCCAGGACGATGACAAGGAAAATGAGAAACTTCATTTTGAACAGTGTATTTTTTGTACAGCGATTGTGAAATAAGGTGTAGTCTGTCGCAATCGGGATTTGCTAATGGAAACTATTTTTAAGATTTTGACCTCGTCGTCTTCTCATAATTTTTTATGTCGTCAATTAAAATTACATTTCTTGCGAATGACCTGCATTGTGAGACAATTAATAGATTTTGTGGCGTGTGGATTGCTTTATGATTCATTAAAGTCAATTTAATTTGAGAAGACCGAGTTTCATAATTTTTCAGCAAGTTTGAGTTTATGATTTAGATAACAGTTTGTAATCTTCTTAAATTAAGTAGCTTTCTTGAGAGCATCGAGCAGTTCCATGATGGTTTTATTCCCTTCCTCCATGCCCTTCTTGAGGTCATCAATGTTGACCTTCTGATCCTTGAGGAATGTCGCGATTCCCTTTGTTAGTTCTTCTGGAGTTTTTCCAATGGCTTCAGCAAATTTCTCGTATTTTTCTTGCATCGCTTTAGGGATTTCGCGTCTTATGCGGCGAGGATCTGAAAATAGATTTTTGGATGGAAATTTATACCTCTCAAAATTATAAATAAATTATGCTACGTTAATATTAATTTGAGTTAAGGTACCTTGTGCTGCTGCAACATAAATGGCAGCCGCGATAATAACCATGAAACATGTTCCTTTCATTTTGAAATACTTTCGAAAGCGAAACAAAATCTGTTGAGATGTCGAGAAAGAGGAAGTTTTGCAGGAACTTGACTTTTGATGTTAATGGCGAACTCTGACTGATGTAACCCATAATCCGTCATTTTATATAGGTAGCTAACAATTCCCACAAATTGGTTAATATCCTGGCTAAATGGCTAAAACTTGGTCACAAAAAATGAATCAAAGAAGAAAAATCGCTCAAATTAATACAAATTTTGTCTTGTAGCAGCAACTTTTCTAGAATAGAATGAATCCATCAGAATTCAGCTGACAATTTCTTTCTCATTCAGTCCAAGTCAGCCCATTCTAGTTTCCAAGTAATTGTGTAGGCTTCCTCAATTATCCATAATTACATGCTAGTTTTTTTTCAAAATGAGAAAGTCATCGTCATTTGCTTGAATGTATCGAAATGAAACATTGTGTGTGAACATGACTATGTGTGTCTATATATCGGGTTGAAATCACTTGCACTCATTACTATTTTTCCTTTCTTGTTTCTTAATATCTGCTAATTTTAACTATGTTCTCTGCAAAAAGTTAAACCTGGGACTTAACAAATCCTTATCAGCAATATATTAACATTAACATAAAGCAAAATTAATTTATAGCCATTCATTAAAAATGCCATGATAATTTTTAAAAATTAAGAAATTCTTCATGAATTTTTGTCCTGTCATAAGTATTCAGCGTATAATTCCAATATTGTTCAGTCGGATTCAAATCAAACTAAATTGACAATAATTATAATGAGTCTAATAAATGAATTACTTGAATCATATTGCATATACTTTTCAGTTATATGTGTTTAGCATTCAAAAGTTTGCACATATCAACAGAATGAAATCATTTGGTTGGAATGAAGTCTTATTCAGAAATTTATCATGAATGTGATTGACCAAATGGGGCTGGTCTGCTTTAATACAAACAAATTCCGGTGACACATTTAAAATCACAGATTTTTTTGGTATTTCAAAACCGCGTTAACAGATTATTAGAATAAGAAGCGGGCTAAAGTTAGTACTAAAGATGCAGCAAAATACTTAAACATTATTTGTTTTGGAAAAATATATTTAAGTCATTACGATATAATTTAATTGTCAGCGAAAAATGGACGAGGACAAGTTCAAATTGTATTATGCCGATAAATAATTTTCTTTTAATTTAGAGGGTATTTTAAGGTGATTAATTTTCAACAAAAAACTCACGTGTTTATTCAAATTTTTCAAGAGAATACATGCTATTTTGTAACCGGAAGAGACACATACATTTTTTATGATTTGCCTGATTTAGCCTGACGCGGTTTTCTTGATGCCAGCAATTATGTCATCTACCTTCCCATCCTTTGTCATCTTTTTGATGTCGTCGAAAGTCAAGTTGTTCTCTTTGAGGTAAGCTGTCATCAGATCACGCATTTCTTCCTTCGTCTTTCCTAGCGATTTCTCCAATTCCATGAATTTTGTTTTAACTTCTTCTGGAGGCTCCATATCTAATTAATTGTTGTTCAAGTATTAGTTTTCGCCATGAAAATTCTTAATAATTCATTGCTTCGTTCAGTTTTTACCTTCTCCTCCAACGACGACGTAGACGGTTAGCGCAACCACCATTAGAAAAATTGCTCCCTTCATTTTCCTTTGGGAATATTCAGAGCAGAAACCGAAATAAATTTTTAACTTGAAATTGTTCAGCTGGAAAGTGGTAACTGGAAAATTATAACTTGTGTCTGCATTTTTATACCCACTAACCTCAATCATCATTCCTCAGTCCTCAATTAGCATGAAATTTAATTTTACATGAGGAGGTGTAAAATTGCATTTTGTCCTCAATTTCATCCAATTTGTCCCAATAACTCTGATTAGAGCGAGAGTGCAATTTATGTCGATGAATGGACATTTGTTTAGTCACCATGAAAATGCTGCACCAGTCTCCATTCAAATGCATTATATTAGCAGTAGGAATATTCTGGCAAATTATACCTTCCATATCCTCTCAAGCGATGATTGAATCGATTTTCCTCACTTTACCCAAATCTAAAGGTTTACCAGAAACGAACAAATTTAGTTTTACATTTCAAATTGAGCAAGTCTACCTTCACGGCACATGGATGAATTTTTCAAATATCTGCCAAATACACAAGCTCAAATTAATATACTACTTACATATACAATTCTCCCCAAGAAAATTACGCTTTGAACCTGCCTTAAATAACAATGTGACTCCCGCTCATCGCACATTCCTACCAAGAGGCACCAGGTGCATGATTTTCTCTGTAAAATGCTGCCAATTTAAGAAAAAATAATGAAGATGGTAAATTATTGTTTGAACAAGTGCCGCCAGCGGTCCTTTCTATTTGCCTTTAAGCGCATTTCAACTAGTTAGTCAGTCAGTTATAGATACAAAATTTTCCCACCAAAAAAGTGATTTTTTATATTAACATTTTTCGAAAATATGCAAATTAGGTGCTCATTTGCATATTATGACCCTCGTCACGTCATCATTCCGAAGGTTTTCAAATGCAGGGTTGGCATTTTCTAGTTGAATTATTTTCCTCAAAATCAAATGGGGATTTACATGTAAAAATCGAGCATACAAGAGCACCTAATTTGCATATTTTCGAAAATCCTTATACAAAATTTTCCCACCAAAAAATAGAGTGTCCTGGAGTCCAGTCAAGTCACTGGAGCGTCTTGGAGTCCAGTCGAGTCACTGGAGTGTCCGGGAGTCCAGTCAAGTCACTGAAGTTTCCTGGAGTCAAGTCAAATCCCTGGAGTCCAATCAAGTTACTGCAGTATCATCGCTCCATGTATTTTAAATGGAGTATCATAGCTCCATGTATTTTAAATGGAGTATCATAGCTCCATGTATTTTAAATGGAGTATCATAGCTCCATGTATTTTAAATGGAGTTCCAACCTTATGGGGATTTAACATGGGGGATGATACTCACTCAGATGTTACTATGTATTATTTAGGATGTTAACAATGGGATGTTGTAATTGACGAATGTTGCCAATGATGATAAAGGTTTGATGTGTGGTTAAATAGTTACTTCATGTATACAAAACCGATGGGTTACTCGTGTTTGATTCAAATTATGCTTGAAAAAATTATGGTTGTATGGTTTGATGTTAGTAGTAGCGGAAGGCAATTGTAATATGAAATAATTTGTTTTTAAAATATTTTTTGGTAAAATTATGTTCTTATTTGCACCAAAAGAGACTTGGGTTTGTATTTAGTTTTCGTTCTCATTTGAAACAAAAATGTCGCATTTTAATTCAATTTTTACAAGAAAATAAATTTCATTTTGTAAACTTGTAGTCTCGCATATAAATATTTAGGGTTTCTTGGCCGACGCAGATTTCTTCAGCCCTGCAATTAACTCATCTATTGCAGCTGTGTTCCCATCCTTGGTCATCGTTTTGATGTCATCAAATGTCAGATTTTTCTCTTTCAGGTAAGCCAACATCAGATCACGCATCTCTTCCTTTGTCTTCCCGAGAGTTTTCTCCAATTCCAGGAATTTTGCTTTTATTTCTTCTGGGGGTTCTGTGGAAAATGTTTTAAGGAATTACTTTTTTGTTTCTCAAATTCTTGTATTCATAAATAATTTGTTCATTCTTGAGTAAGTGTTGCTTGTTACCTTGTCCTTCTCCAGCGGTCACGTACGCAATCAACGCAAGCATCATCAGAAAAATTGCTCCCTTCATTTTATTTTTTGAAGAAGATTTGAAGTGCAGAATAAAATTTGCAAAATTTTGTACTCCTCAAATTATGCAACTTCAAAGTTGTAACTGAAAAATTACAAATTGTATCCGCATTTTTATATCCAATGATCTGAATCAGCTGGCCTTCATATTCATTCGTGTATACTTTTAATAAATAAGTCCTTAATTAAATACTATGAAATTTTTGCATCAAAAGTCGTAAAATTGCATTTTTCTCAGTTTCATTCAATTTGTTCCAAAACCTCGTATGGGAGTGAGAGTGCAATTTATTTTGACGAATACTTGTTTAGTCACCATGAAAAGGTTGAATCTGTTCCCAATTTACAATTGACATTCATTTTATGTTCTGCTCGTGAATTGTGCTTGGATTGGCTTTGATGACGGTGAAAATGAGTTAATTTTGACAAACATTTCTTGCAAGCTTTCTACTGGAAATATATTTCAAAAAATGTCAATTCGAATCTTTAAAAGTTACTTTCCTCCATCAATACTGTGGCAAATTATGCAATTAGTTATATCATCTCAAGTTTTGATGGAATCAATTTCCCCCACATCCACATCTCCTCAAGCACAAGCTTCTAAAGAAACTTTCAAGTTCATTTTTCATTTCTACGGTTTGAATTCCGAAATATATTTCTCCAAAGTTTCCATAGTCGAGGCAGTCCAGGTTCAACTGGTCTTCTCATCAGACTATTCTCACGAGCTTCACAGACCAACACAAAAATTGAACCAAGCTGAGCACATAATATTCACTCCATTTCAACTTGACCAAATCCACCTTCATGGCACATATATACAATTTTTATATCTGCCAATTACAATGTTCGTGCATCTTTCAAATTCCCCAAAAATGTCGAGCCAAGAGCCCACCTTAAATAACAACGTCACTAATTACTTGCCAGCAGTGAAGATATTGTTGAGCGTGGAAAAATATTATGCTGTTGTATGCTTTGGCTACTGTAAATTCGAATGGAGACCAAATTTTTGGAGCATCTTTTCCACAGTCTAGGCCCTCCACAAGAAAATGTTCTGGAATGGAAATGGGCGGGAGGTGGTCGCTCTAATTTCCACAGACGAAAGCAATTGGGCTCAAGCTGGTTCGAAAAATTTAAGATGGGATTTGGTACACTCTCGGAAATGTTCTGACGTAGCACTTCTCCCCCAAGTTCTTGGAGAGAAACATAACCTCACTTTCAAATTGCGGAGCATTCTCAAATATTCTGGGCCATTCTTTTTAAAACTTCAGGCGGACGTTGGATTTCAATATATTCTTGGGCCCATGGCGGCCAATACGTTGACGTCGTCTGCCCAAAATCCCATGCTCGAGCTGACAGGAATGTTGCGTGCATTGTCAATGAGTAGAAGGCTAGTTTATTGCGAGATTAGTGATCGGTATGGTAGCCCTCGACAAAAATTTCAATGGATTTATGCCAGTTTCAGAGTGTGGACGAATCCATTTAATGTGAGCATTTGGATGGGAACTATGCTCGTTTTTGGAATACTTTTCTTCTTCAGAAAAATGCTTAAGGAAAGTTCTAAAAGTTTCAGGAATACTTTCGGAATATTTTTTATATTTTCGTCGGAGTTGTTTTTGTGCTTTTACTCAAATGAGCTGAAAAGTCTGGTCACAGTAACAGAGTCCTCGAAGCCCATTCAAAATCTTAAGGAATTTATCGAGAATGGCTACAAAATCTTGTGGTACGAGCCACAATCCCCGTTTACTTATCTCAAGAATGATTTTAAGGTTTCACGAATGTTGGATAAGATGGAAGAGAGCATCGTCATCGATAACAATGCTAGTCGCAATGTTAGCTACTTAAACGGCTCCGTTGGACTACTTATTTTAGAAAAGGACTCGAATAATTTTAGGAAAATTGCAGAGTTTTCAAGTGATGGAGGAAGATTCTGTCATGTACTTCCGCAAAAGATGCTTTCTTTGGAATATTACTGGTTTCTTGGATCTGTGAATAGACATTGGCTCATCAAGTCCATGTCAAGAATGAGAGATTCTGGCTTAATTCATGCTTGGAGGAGGTGGCAACGTTTTGGCTGGGAGTTTTTTCTAAGGAATTCGGCCCAAGAGAAAATTCGTTCTTCAGATATGCTTTTATTCAAAGATATCGTCGGTGTAATTGCAGTTTGGGCATTCGTACTGGGTTTAGCCTTTCTGGTTTTGGTTTACGAAATTATTTCATTTCTTCATGGATTCTTTGGAAATAGAATACTCTTACATATTACATGTCTACTGGGAATGCAATAGATTGATTTTGATTCCATTTTTATTTCAATTTTGTAATTTTATTGTGGAAGGTATATTAAAAACACAACATTTCTAACTTGACGCAGCTTTCTTGAGAGCTGCAATCATCTCATCAACTGCCGCCGTGTTGCCTTCCTTCAGTTGCTTCTTGATGTCGTCAAAAGTCAAATTCTTCTCCTTCAAATAGGCTGTTATCATTGTGTGCAACTCCGCCTTCGTTTTCCCCAACGTTGTCTCCAACTCGTTGAACTTTTCCTTCATCTCTTTCATTTCTCCTGGAGGAAGATCTAGTTCAAAAAATTAATTCGATTTTATAAAAAAATTATTCAATTTGATAACAAATTAATTTTAATAATTTATAGCTTTTTACATGGCAATTGTTACCTTCTCCAGTGACGGCGTAGGCCCAGAACGCAACCACCATCAACACAGTTATGCCCTTCATTTTTTTGTAAAAAATGAAATTTAAAAACCTTGAAAACTTTCAGTCTTGTGATTCAACTTGTTCTACTTGCCTGTGACTACTTAGCTGTGAATGAAAAGTGATTACTTTTTCCGCATTTTTATACCAACTATTAACCACTTCACGTTCACACTCCAAATGGAATTTTTCCATCATTAGAGATATTAGCTGAATACATCATATACGAGTATGTAATTGACTTGGTATAAAAGGAAATAAAATTACAATTTCCTCTAATTTTATTTAAGCTATTCCATGTAGATTTCCCGGTTAATTCGTTAGAATATTTACAAGATCATAATTGCATTAATACGTCATGACAAATCAAAATAGAAAAACGAGAAATAAATGGCCATGTTTCATTTGCACAGAAATGAATTTAGTTTCTATTTCTACCTTCAGAGTCATAGTTTTAGTGAATACTAATTTTTATTTGTAGTGAATAGTTTTAAGTGAAATCATCCTCCATAGAATAAAGAAACAGCATGCGTGATTGGGACTGAATGTTGATAAATTCCTTTGTTTTTACGATAAAAAACAGAGTCAACGTTTATTATGAGAATCCTCGATTTGGGTTTGGGAAACTCGGCCGGATCACTCGGATCAGGGAACTCAACACTCAAGTTGCGAAATCCGTAGTCTGCAGTGCGTCATGCAAATTGTCCCGAGGGAGATTATATTATATAATTTTATATGGGAAATGTAGTAGACATATCTGCAGATAGATTTTGTGTTGCGCATTACTGTGAATTTGAGCAAGATTAATGATACCAACATTTAGTACAGCGCTTAGATATATACAAACGTGCTCATGCAACCATTCGCCATTCCATTATTTCATTGCATGAGCTGGACCACGATGTTTATTTAATGTGAATGTGGTGACGCGATGATGAGTTTAGTTCGGATTTTTTATGAGTTTTTTTGTAAAAGTCGAATGGTTTATTTGGGCCAATGAGCTTTTATTCAATTTTCAAAAGGACATAAATTTCCGATGGACTAAATTAATTTTTTTAGCCAGATACTTGTTTCTTGAGAGCTGCAATCATTTCATCTAAAGCTGTCGTCTTCCCTTCCTTCAGTTGCTTCACGATGTCGTCAAAAGTAATATTTTTCTCCTTGAGGTAGGCCGCCACCATGGCATGTACTTCTTCCTTGGTTTTCCCTAATGTCGTCTCCAAGTCCTTGAACTTCTCCTTCATTTCCTCTGGAGTAGGAGCTTAAAAATAAATTCAAACCTCATGAAATTCTCCAGAAGTATTTTTTGAAATTTTTATAAAAAGTATTTTGACAAATTTTTACCTTGTCCAACGGCTACGTACACCGACAACGCAACCATCATCAAGAGAATTGTTCCTCTCATTTTTGTGGAAGAAACTTGGAAGTTATTTAATACAAGTTTTTTGGTTTATAACCGAAATTAGTCAGCAAAGCTATGAATGAATGTTTGCAAATTTTTGTGCATATTTATACTCGATCATTTCTTCATAATCATCATTCATTTCCCAATAAGTTAAAAATTATTGTAATTATTGGTCTTTCGTAAAATAAAGAATCTTTCAAAAGACAAAATTGCATTTTGAGTAATTTCATCAGAGAGTCAAGAGCAAATTATTCGGATAGTAAATCAGCTTATTTACGCAATGATAAAAATGCATAATATATTTGCTCCATGACAAATCAAAAAAAAATTGGACGTTTTTTTGTAAATTTGCTGGTAATTCTTGCTGAATGGTAGAGTGCAATCGTCCAAATTATGTACTTTTTCACGGCTTATTTAATGAGGAAAGGTAATTGTAGGCGTTTCCATTCACATTCGAATGCTTTGTGGTTGAATAACTGCTCTTGACTTTGACCAGCACTCGCGACTGAATGAATGAAGGTTGACCAAGTCAAGTACATGACATCCGTGAAAATGTGAAGTGAATGTATGATAACGCATAAAATACATTGTAGAGTTGCGCTTTATGAAAAAGATGAATGAATAAATTAAAGCTTGGAATATTTTATTATTAATTAATCGCCTTTTGAACTTCCTCCACCAACTTTTGCATGGCTTCCCAAATCTGTTTCAGAATATTTTGAATGCTCTCCAACGAGATGCCTCTTTCTTCCATATACTTTTTCAAAGAGTCTCCCAGTTGATCTGGCATGTTCCCAATTTTCTCAGAGAAATCCTTGAATTTACTTTTGATATCGTCGGCGACTCCTCTCTTAAGCCTGTCGTGATCTGAAGACTGTCGGATGAGCTCGTATGCTGACATTGCGCCGTCATTTTCAAAGTGTCTCAGAGTCTCAACCAAACCTATTTTCGATCAAGGGTAAAAAAAATAGTTAAAATGTTCTAAAATTTTTGATATTAAAAAATTTCTCGACTAATTTTTAAAAAATCTGAATACCTTCAAGTTGGAGACCAGCTGATAAGCAACACGTTGCTGCTAGGGATAAGATAACAGCAAAAACTCGGAAGAACTTCATGTTTTTTTTAATTTGAACTTTTCAGGATTTAACTTTCATTCAGCACAAAGAAGTCGTATTATTGTTGGAATTCCGGAGTTGAATTGCTGACTGAAAGCCATCGTTGACTTGTCCGGAACTGGAATTGAGATCACTTTTTACAAACGTACATCCTGATTGAATAAAATATAGCTTTTAGAATTGCCTGGTGACGTTTCCGAGTCTTTTCATTGCACATATTTATTACCCTGCGAAAATAAAGTTCAGACAAAAAAATACGGATGCTATGCTGGAGCTGGAGTCATATTAAAACATACAATTTCAATGAAATTACAGGTAGTTTGTGCATTTTTATGAAAATGAAAGGGTTTTACAAAGTAATAATTTCATTGTTAAAATAATGTCATACGTCAAGTAATAGTAAAAAAATGGATTTATGATATGTTTGGTGCATAAACGAAAAAGGCAAAGTAGAAAGAGTTGAAGGTGGAAATTACGGTGTTGATGCGTGAATATGATCGCGTGTATACTATTCACTCATGGTACAAGGAGGGTCAATGTCAATGCCAACAACGAGCTTGCAAAAAATTGTTATCCTCTCTCTTTCACACGCAACTATGGACATATGCGACCACCCATGCATGCCATAGGGAAACAATAATTCAAACTCAACTTGACAGCTTTATATTTGAGAAATGGACGTGAATTTGACAATGACGATAAATGATTATTTTATGACGCATTGATTTACGATATGATCTGGCATGAGTAAACAAAACCAGAGATAATTAATGTCTTAATTTGGTTTTTATTCTTTTCATTATCAAATCCAAACTGGAATCTCCCTCTTCCTTTTAATACTCAATTTAAAATCATGCTCTGGCAATGCAATGAGCCCAACATCGCAAACTGGACTTTTACACAAATAACATTCCTCAATTTCAACGTGATACAAAGTTTCATTGTATTTTCCAATGAAATTACTCAAAGCTTCGAATTCCTTCTCGCGAATCAACAATCTCTCCAGTTTCAAATGGTAAATTTTGGGGAAACTCCAATTTGACAAAATTAAATTAAGATAATAGCGACAATTGTCCATGTCGGACAAATGGAGAAATGAAACATTTTGGAAACTCGTATCGTCCAGGATTTTGTTGGAAGCTTTCTTCGAGCTTGTGCAAAATTCTGGCTTTCCAAGCATTTCGAGAGAGCTTATTCCAGAGCTTCTAACTTGAATATCCTGACTGGGACCTCCTGATACTTTGATATGAAGGGATGTTTGATGACTTGCCAAATTTCTCTGGAAAAGTGTCCAGTCTTTTTCGGACCGAAGAAGGAAGGATGGGAGCAATGTTGCTGTCTGGAAATGAAAAGTGTCCTCATGTCGCTCAAGAGGTTGGAGATAAATGAGGTCATTTCGGAAGTTCTCTGTGCTTTTGTCACGGTCGTGTCCATACGCAATCAAAAGGAGAATGGAAACTCCGACAAGAAATCCGACGAAAATGAGGATTGTCCTCGTAGTGTCAATGCATTGCCTTTTTGAGTCAGAAATAGAAAATTATTGAAAATCGAGACGAAATTACAAAATATTGTTATAAAAATAAATACAAAGCTACCTTCGAGTACGTGTGTCAAGTCTCCAGGTGGAAGTATTCCTTGAGAATAATGGAGCAGATGAGTTGCCTCCACTGAAAAAGAATTTCACAAATTCAAAAGTATTAGAAATAAGCTCAATTTTAGCGTGAAAACAGGAATAATTTGAATTGAACCTGAATAAAGTTGATGAGGATGGCCTTATTTCCTTTAAATTTGCATAATATTCATTTTCGTCAGGAGGATTAACTCCGTGTTCCTCGTCTCTTTTCTCCAAAAATGGCTTGCAAGTTTGGAGATGTGCGTTCCCCAAACAAATATTTGTGCTGCTAATTTGCTCATTTGAAGTGAAAGAGGAGTCGCTCATTTCTTTCTTTTGATTTAAAAAAAATCTTTGCAAGTTATAAATCTCAGATTCTCAGTCGAGTTGTTTTGTTTGGAGTAGTTTGATAAACTTTAGGTGAGCCTCGGTGGAGTTCTTAAAGTTTTATGTCAATTTTATGAACAGGAAACCAATGTTAAATTGCTTACGACACCGGATTAATTTCCACTAAAATTATTGCATGAACCCGAAACTATAATCCTTTATGCAGAATCAAATCAAATTGCTGATGCGCTCCACTTCAATTGTAATATGAGAGGATATGCGTAAGTTAATGATTACAGGGTGTTGACAGTTAACAGAATGACTGTTGTCGTGAGTATGGGTTTCATGACCGGTTTACTCATTTGTTTTTTGACGTGCACAATCGAATTGCACTCGAGTAATTTTCTTGGAAACATTTATCTGATCATTTTTATCATTAAATAAAACAAAACATAAACATCCCTTCGTGGTGGACACATTGTTTGTTTTACAAAATTTACACCGAAGAGTATACGCGTAATACTATTGGGAGCCAGTCAAAGCAAACAATCTTGGATTTGGATGCAATTTTTCAGTACGTCTACAGGATTTCGTTCGAATTTGAGATTCGCGTGGTTGCGACAGTTGACATTTTCCGATAAGATGGATTTGTGCCAACACGAAAGGACATGCAAGGTATCTAATCAATTGTTAGTATATTTTCTGATCATGGGATAGCGTGCATTTCTGGCTCTTCGGAAGTTGCTACTCTCACATTTCTGGATGGATTTTAATACACGTTTTCCTCGTCGGTATTCACAGGAGCTTGTTCGAGATTGATTTCCTTGTATCAGCACAGCAATTCCTTTGTTCGCTTGAAGGCAAAGAATAAACTGGAGGTAATATTCTAAGCGAATGAGTTACTTTTATGGCAAAATTAAATAAAAATATTGGGAGCCTGACGGACATAACATGCTACAATGAATTGTGCTTGAATTGACGGGATGCAACAAAGGAGTATTCAAGTAATATGACTACGCAGAGCAATGACCTGAAAGGATATATATATATGTATAATAAATGACAAACCATTTTTGCAGCCAGATAACAAAACATAGTACAAACCTGATATGGTCATAGCATTAAGTGGTATTTTATTTATCTTTCTCAATGCCTCATGTAAATAGCCATCCGCATCATGTCCGGCTCAGAATATCAACGTCGTCATTCCATGTATTATCACTGCTGATCTTACGAAAACAACATTTTTTATTGTGTAGGCTCGAATTGTCAAATTCTTGCTTGCTAAATTTTCAGATAAAATCACTTTCCATGTCAATAATATGACGGTGATCGTATCCGATTTATTAATTTTCATATCGAGCCGCCAGTGTGATCCCAAGATTGTGCAAGATTGCAAGATTGTACAATTGCACAATATCATGTTGAGAAATTTTTATGCGAATCAATGCAAGATAGAGAATATTTCATTTCCACTTTTATCGGTTTTATTTTTGAAATCAATATTTGTCAAATCCAATCTGGACTTTCTCTTCGTCGTTTAATGCTCAATTTAAAATCATGTTCTGGAAATTGCATCATTCCCGCATCGCAGGCGGGACTGGGACACAAATAACTTTCTACAATTTCTACGTTATACAAAGTTGCTCCAAATTTCTCTACAAATTTTTTCAAAGTTTCAAAATCATGCTCGCGAATTAGCATTCTTTCCAATTTCAAATGATGTATTTTAGGAAAATTCCATTTCGACAGGATTAGGTTCGCGAAGAAGTTACAGTTTCCCATGTTTGATAAATGGAGGTATGTTACGTTGTCAAAATTCATGTCTTGGATTTTGTTTGAAGTTTGTCTTGAGGCAGTGCAAAAGTCAGGCTTTCCAACAATTTCGAGGGAGTTACTTCCATTCTCGTGATTCTCGGCCTTTCTAGCTTGAAGATTTTGGCTTTCCATTATCTGGATGTGAAGGGAAGTTTGCTGTCTTGCCACGTTTCTTTGAAGAAATAGCCAATCTCTCTCCGACTGAAGTGACAGAGGTAAAATCCAACTTTTTTGTTGACGCTGAAACTGGTTCGATGACTGTGGATGCATGATAACGGGTACAACTTGGATGTCATCATTTTCCACCTTTCGAACGGATCTGCTTGAAAATATAAGGTAAAGTGCAACCAGGAGGCCCACTAAAACGAGGATTTTCCACGTTATTCCCATCCAATTTCTGAAACTAATATTTTAGGCAGATAATTAGACATAGTTATCAAACGAATGTATGTACATATATTATACACATTGTATTCCTTGAAGACAAATGTCTTACATTTGGCAACAATCTATTGAGCAGCAGCCTGGCATTTTTCTGGTAGAGATCATCTTAACTGAACTTCCTTCACTAGCAGTTAAATTTTAGACGAAAATGATTGTTCAAGATTATCGATTCAGACAAATCTCTCTTAATCAGGAGCATATATATGTACTTTCTAACGATTATTACCTGTAAGTAATTGAATATGCTGAGTCGGTTTGGTCGTATTTTTCTCCATTGCAGTCATTGATCGGAATACTGCAATCCAAAATTGGCTTCGTTACATACACGTCCATTAGAAGAGATTTTATAAAAGAAATCTCAATTTGACTTTTTAATTATGGAATTTCTTGGTTGTATATCAGATTGTAAACACTTCAGTTCCACTTAATATTTAACCAATGTTAACGTTTGCGCTTAGAGTTACTTCAACAAACTGAGCTACTTAAAGTTAAGTTTACGAACATACATATATCAAAAATTGCATACGTTCAAGTTCATTCACATTTATTGTTTAGATGTCAGTCATCCAGCAGATAGAATAATAAATTTAAGATAAAATGGACAAAGAGATCGATGGTTCATTGGCAGATAAGCCATCTGAATGCAAATGTAATTAGTATACAACAGCTAAGCTATAAACTTTCATATGCAATGTTAAACATTCTTCTTCGACAAACGTTTCATACATACTTGACTTGGGTAACATGTGCACTCAGATTCGGACACATGGTAAGCACAAGAATTACAAAGGTTTGAACCAAGTTAAATATTTATAATTGTGCCGTAATATTGCCGAATTATTTTGCGTCCATTGCAACACATTGCAAATATGTTTTGTTTGAATTATTCTAATATTGAATTCTCGAAAAAATTGCACCAATTGAAGTGTTATCAAATGAGTCAATCGTAAACGAATTATTAGCATTTTGGGAAAGGGATCTCTGGATGTTTAATTGAATTAAGGGATATTATGCGCCTCAGTTATGACTCATCATTCTCATCAACGTGCATATCGACAACTTAATGCCAAAAGTGCTTAGCTTTTGATAAATCATACTGAAAATGCCTACTCAAATTTTAGGAAGCGATGCATAATGTTCCTACTCGAGTGTTGCAGAACGTGTACATTGTAGATCACTTCTCGAAACTTGAGTAGGAACATACTGTATCGCTTCCTAAAAATTGAGTAAGTACTTTCAGCATTTTTTAAAATAAAAAACGATGCACGGTTAAATTCGAAGTTTAACTTATGAGCAAATATATAGATTAAACTAAATAGTTTGTTCGGTATATAAACAGCACAAGAAGAGCAAACACATGATGGTAATGACAATTTGTAAGGGTATATTTCAAATCGCCTTCCTCAAAGCATGTTTTGGTACCCTGACTTTCATCTTTAAAAATTCTTCACGACAGGTCCTTAGTATTTATTGGCATACACCAGCTATTCAAAAGAGTATGTGATTTTTGACCTTGGGCTTTCTTCAAAATTTTCAGTGTTATTTCCTATTGTCCGGGAACCAATTTCTATCACGTTTTAATGTCCGTTAAATTTGCTATCTAACAGTGCATTAAGAATGTTTGAAAAGCTAACATATAAATTTATAAATACAACTTTCAAAAAATATTTTTAAAATTTATCCACAAAACAGTACGCGAAATTCAGAAATTCAGAAAATAATATGAAATTAATTGAGTCTTTCACCTTCGAGTGTGTGTCTTTCACCGCTAACATGTGTGAGTGGGATCCTGAAGGAACGTGGTGCATATATATCGACACTTCAGCTTCAGAATCGTTCTGATAGTAATTGTAAAAGGAATTTTGTTTTTAATTGGAAACTACAATAGATTTGGCATTAGGGTATGTGCGTCTCTGTTTATTCGAATACGTAATAAAGTCTTAAAATTGGGGACCCAATATTGATTTTTTAAACTAAACACCTTCTGAGGTCCTATTTTACAAAATATTTTAACATTAGGTTCAAATTACTAATAAAGGTGTTAGATTTTCTAGCCATTGTCTTGAGTATACAACTTATATTTGTGAAGTCTCCGGTTAACCAAGAAAAATAAACCCAATTTATTTGCTGTAAAAATAACACATTGCCATTAGAACTATATATTATTTGGATTAGCTCTACGACGTCGTGACAATGTTTAGGATTTCAATTGGATTGACATTATATATAGGTAAATAGGTTCTTCCTTCCATCTGGTTAGTGTTGATTCATGTTGTAAGTATGTAGCTCTGGATTTGTATATCAGGTATATTTACTTTTATGTTATATTACGATGATGTAATATTACCGAAATCCCGGCCGAAACCACATGTCCCAATTAAGCGATAATCATAAAACAAATGATTGGCGCAAATTGTCTGGGTTTCAGAGGCAACTAGAATAATCAGAGCATGGATTATGCTAAATGACGAGCCCAAATGTATTTGATTGCAATATTATAAAACACGTACCCTATTAGGTTCTTCGTCCTCCAAAATTGGCGCCTACAATATAGTTTCTAATGATAACAAATAAGTATATTTTAAACTAATCTGCATCTTAAGAAACCTTAACTTTGATTACCAGTACACTTAATTTGTGTAAATATATCAGGATTCTAGAATTAAGTCCAGTTGGTTTAAATCCACTCTGGGGTTTCGCGTCTCCTTTTAATGCTTAATCTAAAATCGTGTTCCGGGAAGTTGATCATGCCAGCATCACAAACCGGACTAGGGCATAAATAGCAATCTTCAATCTCGACAAGATATAATGTCTCGTTATATTTATCAATGAAATTTATTAGGGTCCTAAATTCCACCTCGCGGATCAGCATTCCCTCAAGTTTCAAATGGCGAATATTTGGAAAGCTCCACTTGGATAGAAGTAGGTTCTCGTAGAAATGGCAGTTGCTCATGTCGCTTATGTGGAGAAAAGAAACATTGTCAAATCTCATATTGTCTAAAATATCATGTCCCGCTGCATTTCCTTGAGTACAAAACGATGGACTTCCGTGAATATCCAAAGAATTGTACTCCAAGTCAACTTTTCCGGTTATACCATTGTGGTGTTTCTTATTGCTAACTTTGAAATGTAGGGAATTCGGAAAGCCGGCCATGTATTTTTGGAGATAATTCCAGTCTTTGCTTGAACGAAGTTGGATACTTTTTATATCGTATTCCGAATATCTCGAAGGAAGTTGGGAGTTTTCATTTTCCCATTTGTAAATGGTGACTTGTGGTGGATACTTTTCGTCGGCTGCACTGTCTGTGGCGTACTTTTTAACAGCAATACATAAAAAGACAAGAAATCCTACTACCACAGCAACCATGATTGATCTCCTAACAATGTGCCTTTGGAAAAAATAGACCAGTCATTATTTAAGCCAATGCACCTGCGATCGAGCGCAATTTAGATCAAACTTTGTACTTACGTTTTGAAGCAAGGTTTTGTGACATTAAGAATTGGTTCACTCCATCCATTCTCATTGTCACGGCAACCGCATTCAAGGTAGACGTTACTGACATCTTTAATTGACCCCACTCGGTATTTTGGATCATGAACTGTGTCTGCCATCCTGTTTTGGATCCTCCTTAGTTCAATCTAAAAGTTTTCAATAATTTTACAAAGTATTCTATTCCTGATTGTATTGCAGATATTAAACTAATTTTGTTAAATTTTTGTTAGCACGATATAATGGAAATTTGATTGTCAAACGGAACCTGAACAACTTATTACATAGCTGCTATAGCAGCATGAAATATTCGATCTCAGGGTTGCCTCAATCTTTAAAATGTCAGATATTGTACGACTTAATGTTTGTTACGGAACCGGTATTTATTTACTAAATATGGACTGTACTTACGAAGGCATTTCGCGATAAGATGAGCCGACTTTAGTTCTCTGTCATTTTACAACGGCTTGACATATGTAGCCGA
>JAQFZW010001528.1:0-25910 GCA_034687055.1 Heteromurus nitidus
TTGGAAGTGATGACGCCAAATCCACGAGATCAGCGTCATTTAAGACGACGAATTCAAGAGCGAAGGAAAACACACCCACCGTTTCAACTTATCTTGTGAAATGCTTTCACTGCGAAGAAAGTTTTCCGAGCAGAGACAAACTGGAAAAGCATAACCGTGAGAAGCATAGCAAGGAGCGAATTCCAGATTGTACAATGTAAAAAGAGCACAAATGCGGTGATGTGTGCATGTGTGTGATGGTTAGAGCACTGCTCTCGTAAACCAGGGTCGTGAGTTCGACTCTCACAGGGGCCAACTTTTTCACGCTCTTCATGTATGCGTCTTTTTTTGTGGCAGATCATACACAACAGAATCACAAATCACAACACAAATTTAAGCTTTAAATCCTTTAATATTAATTCATCTAGGCTATAAACTAATTACTTTTATTATGTTTAAATAAGGATGTGGTCTCAAGAGTATGGGCAAGCTCAAGTGTGACTATTTTTGAGCAGGATTCCGTGGTGAACCTTGCAACGTCGATATTGTAACGGAGAGAAACTGATGAAAGGATGATTTCCCGGATTTGATAAAATAGATGACGAGAACAGGTATGCTTCTGTTATTCGTACAACTTCAATTTTTATTTTATCTGAGATTTGATAATTCTAATTCTATACGTTTTATTTCGCTTTGTATTTTCTTAGATTCATTTATTTGGAATATTGTGGACACCGTATTTAAAGTAGTGTGAAGGACAGGATGGACGAATATTAAATCTGGACAAATGAAAAAAAGGTGATTAGACTAAAAATACATACACACATAATTATGATAAGTACTCACACTTGAGTGCAACACTATGCATATTGCTATATTTATATTGCTTCTGCTTTAAAAATGGGGAACGCGGGGGATATGATGTGAATTCAGTTTCAACGTCATTATCGCCCCTCCCATTTTATCTCGCATTGCCTTTATTATATGCACATTCTTCTCACTTCACAAAACACTTGATTGCATATGCATATGTGATATAGTCATTACAATTAATCCAATGTACTCCTCACGTATGTCGTACATACGAGTAATACTCATGAATAATTAATCTAAAAAATTAAGTAGTAGTGAGATGGGGGAGGGGGTTTTTATCCCAATCACATTAAATGTATAAAAATACAATCCTATTTAATCCAATGTAGTTCTCACGTATGTTTTACATGCAACTAATTAACGTGCATAATTAATTTTAAAAATTAAAAGTAGTAGTGAGATGGGGGTTTATCCCAATGCATATTAGAAGTATAAAAATACAAGTCTTCTCATATGCGAGCAATTAAGAGATGATGATGATGATGATGATGATGATCAATGACGTCATCGCTGCTCCATGGATGGTGGTTGCTGTAGACGTGTTTTCGCGACAGTAGAGCTTCTCAAACTTGAGGAACAAGCAATATTCGAATTGTATAGTTTCGTCCTCAATAATATCATCCCACCTACTAGCATTAACTTCATCAGCTGCCCTGATTAGTATCCGCTTGAGGTTGCACAATGCTCTTTCCACTTTCGTTAATTTCGTTCTAGCAAGCTGTAAAGGTAAATGACATGAGGTGAATATTTCTTTTACATTAAATAAAACAATAAATTAAATATTTAAGTAAACGTGGCTAGCCACGAATAAATTAAATATTTTCAAGACAATGTACGCTTACAGTACAATTGAATCCATCATATGGGTACGTGGCATTCCCGATGAGAGTATCATTATCCATCAGATCATTAGTTGAGTTTCCGGTTACAGTTCCATTCATCCAATCCATTGTAGCATTGCTCTCAGACGATGTGGTGGAGTGTGCGCTTGTGAGAGTCGGCTTGACCGGAAGTAAACTGGCAGGTGTTGTATGCTCAGTGACTTCGAGCTCCATGGCGCGTGTCACATTTTTTTCCGTTGCTGGAGCAGAAGTAACTGTTTTTGTTACGTCAATGCCTGGCTCAACTGAATGTGTTGTCTCAGGAGATGCTGTTGTATGCTCAGTGAGTTTGGTAGTGGTTAGCTCTATTTCCGGCACACTTTTTTCAGTCACTGGAGCAGGTGAAACTGGGTCAACTAAATGTGTTGACTGTGTGTGTACATCACCAAAGACTGTCTGCTCACTGAGTTCGGTAGTGGTATGCTCTTCCTCCTTTACATGTGTAACACTTTTTTCAGTCACTGGAGCAGAGGAAACTGGTTTAGCTTTCTCGGTGGTGCTCGAAAGTGTAAGCACTGAGCCCTGCTCAGGTGGGATGAGAGGAGTTGTAATTATCTGATGAACTGGTTCGATTGTGGAAGCAGGCGTCTTGCTCGAGTCTTTTCCAACATCCAGTCCACCCACAACACGTGTCACAGTTTTTTCCTGTGTTACTGGAGTCACAACTGCATTTATTGCAGCTTTCTCGGTGCTGCTCGAATGTGTAGACTCAGGTGATGAGGGCTGCTCAGTTGGGATGAGAGGAGTTGTAATTATCTGATGAACTGGTTTGTTAGTGGAAGCAGGCGTCTTGTTCAAGTCTTTTCCAATTATATCTTGTCCGCCCACAACTCGTGTGACTTCTCTCTCTGTCACTGGAGGCACAAATTTTGTTGCAGCTTTTTCTGTGGTCAAGGTGTCACGTGCAGGCACTGAGCCCTGCTCAGGTGGGAGGATAGTGGACTCTTTAATCCTCTGATGAACTGGTTTGTTAGTGGAAGCAGGCGTCTTGCCTCTAATTATATCCGGTGTACTCGCAATACGTGTCACTTTTTTTCTATCAGTCACTGGAGCATGGGTAATTGGTGTAGTAGACGAGAGATCAGGAGTCACGTCTACTGTCGACCAAGTTGGGGACTTGGTAAGGACACGAGTCATCATCGTCGGCATTGTAATTATGCTTTTTCCCCCTTCCGGTTTTTTGGTAGTGACTGGACCAGAGTTTATGGTCACTGGACTTTCCAAAGATCAAGTAATTATGCTTGATTGTGTCATTGCAGTTGAAGCTGGAGTAGGCATAACAATTGTAGGAGTGATAACTGATCTCGCCGTGGTCTTTATGGTAGTGGTCCCATGTAGCATTGTTGCCTGAGTAGGAGGTTCAAATAATGATGCCATGGTGCACATATTCTTTTTTGTTGCCTTAAACTTAATTGACGGAAACTTGACGTTCCGTCCACCACAAACAGTTGCTTTGTTTGTAACAAAGTAGGTGCATTTTGCACTAATGCACGATTGACAGTCTGTGTATTGAACACATCCTCTCACCCCACCAATCATTAGCAGAACAATTAGCCACTTCATCTTAATCTTTGATTTTGATCTTGTATAACTTGAATAAATTCGTATGAATGCTTGTGATATGATGGTTCAACGCACACTGGAGAGTCAAGTGCGAAGATGGAGCAAGCAGGTAATTTGATATTTTGCGATACGAATAACTGTTGTTTGCGAGACGAACATGGTTATATGAGTCATGCATATATGCTCCACAAGCTCTCCCCTTTTGTCTTGTGTCTTTGCTCTTGTCTTGTGTTAATCATTAAAGATACGAACGAAGATGCGACAACGAAGAAATAGTGATATAAAAAAAGCTCGTCAAGTATATGGACATGGGGTATCGTCTGGACAAGACTATATGTTTTTGTGTGATAATGCAAAATGCAAGGAGTATAAGATATGCTCCATTATACGCGCGTGTTTAATGAATTATATTTGTGTACACCACTAAAATATTTCGTTTTTTGGGGGTTTTTATTGTGTTTTTATCATTTTTTTTTGAGATTTTAAAAGCTTTTATAAAATGTGTAAAAAAATACGTTAAACTAGTACAACTATATTACATAACCTTAACAGTAATTCTTTTTTGAGAGATTTTTTATCATTTTTGTCATTTTTTGGAGATTTTTTTAAAACTTTTATCAAATGAGTAAAAATACGTTAAACTAGTACAACTATATTACATAACCTTAATAGTAATTCTTTTTTTGAGGGATTTTTTATCATTTTTTGTCATTTTTTTTTTGGAGATTTTTTAAAACTTTTTATAAAAATGTGTAAAAAAATACGTTAAACTAGTACAACTATATTAGTGCAACAATATTACATAACCTTAGCTTATTGTGAAAAAAAAGCCTGAACACCAAAGTTATTGAGAATATACTAAATATGTTTTTCCAAATTATAAGTTTTAACAATATTTACACTTGAACTAGAAATTTACTCGATTTAAAACTAAGCAGAAAGAGATCATGGGATCCAATTTTATACATTGAAAATAATTTACATCTTATCATTATTACATCTTTGCGAATAGCGCAACATTAAACACTTACAACTTACTCCTATCCAAAAACTCCTTTGCAAAAAACTTACATAAAAATCTATTCTGTATTTCTATTTGCTATCAAAAACTTGAACTATTTAAAAAAAATTTAAACACTGCACACTGCAAAAAAAAATCCTACTTGGAAAAAAATTACAAGTTACTACTGCGCATAAACTCCTTTCCAAAAAACTCAAAAAAATCTAAAGCAAATAAAATGTCAAAACTATTAATTCTATTTTAAAGTCTTGTAAAACTATTTTTTAAACGTTTAAATGAAATATATACACTTTACACTCTATATACACTTTGAAAACACTTACTTGCTCAGATCCATTGGTGCCCCTTCCTCCTCCACAGCCACAGTAGTGGATTGAGGTTGCTCCCAGTCCTCTACAGTTGGATGAGGGGTGGGTTGAGGCTTCGCCTCAACTTTGCCATTCACGATGCGAAATGGCGGAACCACAGGAGAATCCGGAGGCAGTGGAATATCCTCAATTGGTGGAGGTTCCACCACATCTCCTTCAGCGAGTGTCATGGCTTGAGTGGCATCTACGAGCATGGATTCCTCCTCGTCGGCCTCGGCAAGTGCCAACGCCTCCCTAGATCCTATTGGGTTGAGCCTTAGGGCCCGGAGCTGGACGTCGTGATGGTCACACAGACGATCACTGACCTCATTCAGTATACGAAGCAGCCCCACATAGTTGGGGTCGCTATCCACTAGTATGTTGAGGCATTCTCCAGCTACCATAGCCAGGTCCTGCACAAGTTGTGATGCCCCTTGTGGGGGGTAGAAGAGAAAAAGATGGGCTTGATGTAATTCCGGGGTAATTACATCGAAGTCGATCCACTATACACAGAAAAACAAAAAAATACATTAGTAAATCTTGCATTAACTCATAGAAACTCACTTGCAAAAAATAAAATAAATTGAGTCATAAAATAAAAAGAATCTTACTTCTCCACGTGGAGCTGCGGGTATCCACGATGGTGTTGTCATTTTTCTAGAGTAACTTCAATGTGTTAATGATGAGAGACTTGAGTTGGAGATCAACAAGTTGCCCCAGCCGTGAACATGAGACACTATTGAAAGTACAACTTGACAAAAGTTGACAGATGAGAGACTTGAGTTGGAGAGCAACAAATTGCCCCAGCCGTGAACAAGAGACACTATTGAAAGTATAACTTGACAAAAGTTGACAGATGAGAGACTTGAGTCGGAGATCAGCAAGTTGCCCCAGATGTGAACAAGAGACACTATTGAAAGTACAACTTGACAGATGAAAGACTTGAGTTGGAGAGCAACAAATTGCCCCAGCCGTGAACAAGAGAGACTATAGAAAGTACAACTTGACAGATGAAAGACTTGAGTTGGAGATCAACAAGTTGCCTCAGCTGTGAGACTTTAGTGTTTTTACAAGGGGAAAGTTGAAGACTTGAGAGTTGAGAGAAACGAGAGAATGAAGTGGAGGGGGCCCTTGCACGCTCCTTTTATTTATTCCTCTCTGGAAATAAGCTCCATCCGTTTTGCATAGAGCTCAAATGCTTCTGCTCTTGCCATTCCCCGCTCACTTTCTGGTCCGTCCGCTGCACGTGCCAGGTCCTTGTCCAGGTGTTGCTTGCACAATTTTCTCATGCCCACAACTGCATGGTCAACTAATGCCCCAATCACCGTACCTAGTTCCCTTAATGAGATAGGTACAGCATGACCACAGAAGCGATGTTTGCTCTTGTAACAATTAATATGCACCCCATTCTCTCCAAACAAATAATGGCCAACATACACCGTATTTGAACGGGTCATACTCTTGTTATTGCTGAACTGTTTATAAGAGTATAGTAAGCTGGAAGCGTCAGGAGCAGTGTCTGGAATGTTGGAGGATTTTCTATCGTTTATCGCTCCCACAAGGTCCATGTTCTTCTTGCCAAAAAAGCTGCAAACTTTATCCAATGCTTCCTTCATTTCATCGTATGAAACTTGTCTCTCGACCGTCGAGGGTCCAGCAATTGGTTCCTGTGGTCCAAAGTTATAATCTGGTCCATGATCAAAACTGCAATCATGTTGTGTGCGAACGAGTGGGGCTGTATGAGATTCCACTGCGTCTGCGGAAGCTACGTCAGTTTCCATATCTTCCATTCCTTCTACATAGTTCTTGTAGATCTTCTGAGGATCAATCTTTTGTTGTTGTAATGGTCCCTGATTTGAAAAATCTTGAATTACAACATGTAGTGATGGGGAGTAAACGGTACCAGCTTTTAGGAGAATTTTTAACGGGTATCTTTTGCGTAACACACGCCTTCGAATTACTTGCAAATCTTCAGATGAATTTTTTGCCTGGTTAACCACCTCGCTGCTCCACTTTCCGTTTTTAAACTCATGTTTAAATTCTTCTTCTTTTTGAATGCTCATTGAATCCAAATATTTTGGATTCAGAGTAAATAAGAAGGGTTCACCAGTATGCAAAGTTTTGTCAACGACGTTGTTAGTATTGAATTTTGGGTCTAGTTGGAATGGAGCAGTAACCAACTGATTACTGCCCGTTCCTATATATTCTTCGTCAAGTGTTGGAGGAGCCATTTTTGTTGTTCACTTGTCAAAAAGTTGAGAGAGAGTGGACAGAGGACAAGTGGGACGTCGCATTTTGTCTCTGTAAAATCCTTTGGTTCGGGTGCTCAATCGCTCAGTCAGTTTTCCAGGCTCGAAGGAAAAAGTGCTCACTCTGCTCTCCCCACTCTACCTGTCACACCACTCTTCAACATATACCACAAGGTAACATACCATTACATACATATACATATACTCTTGTCACGCTTTATGCCATTCCATCCAGCTCAATTAGTATGACAGAGGTTGAAGACTCTAGTCTTATCGCCTCTGCATATTAATTAGGCAGCTTTTGTAAGTGCGTTTCTCTAATTGTTTTGCAGATGCCACGTGCCAGGCACCTGCGCTGTATTTTTTGCTCCGATACTTTTTCTCAAAATCGTGCTCTCCAAACGCATCTCAGTCTGGACCATCTTTGTACTTTATGTTCAGAGGTTTGTGATCTTTCGAGTCACGTATGTCGACCCATGTTGGGGGGTGGGGTCGATGCTAATTTCGATCCACATCCATTTACAAGAGAAAGTATAGCTATACAAGGGCATTTTCAAGTTTATACAATTAGTATACAGGATGTCATTACATCCATTGAAAGCTTGTTTCGTATTTATAAGGATAGGATGACTAGATTATTAGAGCAGGTTTTGAGTGCAATGCATAATTGTAAATTCCAAGTATCCCTCAAGATACTTATGGAGGAAGTTTTTTCACAGAGGCAAGAATATAAGTACTTCAACTCAGCCATGCATACACTTTTATCCCCACACTCCATTCGGGTTTTGTTGATTAGCTCTTTAAATGCAATTATCTCACAAATTAATACTTTTTTAGAAAATGGTTCCGCGTGGACTGTTATAGGGGTTGATATTATGACTATTAATATAGCTCAATATAGTCCATTATTAGCAGGGGCTTTCATTCCTTTGCCTAGAGCGCTTCGGAGACGAAATGGAATTGGGAACATATGTTTATCTTCAGACTGTTTTGAGTTCTGCATATATGCTGCATATTTGGGTCTAACTACAAGGCGAGAGATACACCACACAGCTAATTATAGACAAGTACGACGTGACAACAGGGATAATCACTTGATTGATTTTTCAAACATCCCGTCTCAAGTTGATATCCCTGATATATTAAGGTTTATGCGTAGAAATTCAGAATTTAGTGTAAACGTGTTTGCATATATCGACAACACGGTTTTCCCCAGACTTGTGTCTCCAGAGCGAAAACGCTTTCATGCTGATCTTTTGCTTATAAAGCAGGCAGATAGGGGTCATTTTTTATACATTTATGATTTTTCTGCCTTTATGAGCAACCACGAAAACAGGCGGTATTTTTGTTATAACTGTTTGGGTTCATTTGCTACTGAAAGTAAAAGGAACAAGCATTTCGATATTTGTAAAAAGAACGATTGCATCAACTTGGTATTCCATGAGCCAAATGAATATGAAGAAGTTAAACTCTATGAGAAAAGCTTACAGGATTCAATTTGTGTCTATTATGACTTTGAAACTATTGCAAAGACTTCCGATTCTCAAAATATAGAAAAGGTTTTGGAGGCATGTTCGTTTTGCTACATTTTGGTTGCTAACAATAGCAAAGTGTTAGACTGGGGTTTTTATTGTGGGAGAGATGTATCCTCCGTGTTCATATCTAAAATGATTGAACTTGCCGACAGCTACTTGCCTCTCACACAGCGTTATAAAGATGAAATAATTGAGACTGAGGCAGGATTAGCACGCTGTGAATCGCATTTATGTTGTATATGTGAGGAAGCACTTGGTGAAGATGTGCATGTGCATCATAACCATTCTTCCATACCTGCAAGAGCTCCCAATGGGGTCGTTGTTGGCCCAGGAGAAATATATGGTAAAGCACATGGTCGATGCAATTTAAAATTGACCACACAGACACATCTGAAACTAATCGCTCATAATTTCGCAAATTTTGATGCGTTACAGCTACTTAGAGGCTTATCCGGTCGCCAATTACGTAACATGAAAGTAGTTGCAAAGAGTGCAAATAAATTTATCTCCATTAGATTCGGGAAACTACATTTTATTGATTCTTACCTTCATTTACCCTTCAGTCTTGCCACACTGGCTGATATACTTAAAAAAAGTGGAACTGATAAGTTTAAAGTAACTAGTTACATATTTGCGAATTATGCAGAATATTTGCCGGCCCTATTAGGCAAGTTACATTTTCCCTACAACTACTTAAGCTGGGAAAATATGAACACACCATCCGACACACCACCTCCTAGATCAGAATTTTACAATTCACTTACGGATGAGGATTTGGATGAACAAGGTTACAGCGAAGTTTGTGCAATTTACCGCATATTTAATTGCAAATGCCTGAAAGATCTCTTATTCGTCTATAACCTGTCGGATGTAACCATCCTGGCGGATATTTTCATGAACCATCGCGAAATGTGTCATTCTACTTTTAAAATTGAATGCCTAAAATTTCTCTCCACACCAAGTATGAGCTTCAAGGCTCTCCTTGGTGTTTCACGCCAACCATTAGAATACATTACCGATCCTCATATTTACAGTCTGGCTCGAGCTTGTTTAAGGGGGGGAATTGTAAATTATTCGGGTCGGCATTGCAAAGCGAATTATAGGGAAGTGGATTATGACTCGACAAAACCAGAGAGCTCACTTATTCAGTTGGATTTCTGTGGGTTATACAGTTTCTGCATGAGGAAGAAGTTGGCCTATGGAAACTATAGGCAATTGTCTGAAGATGAGATAGCTAGCTTTGACATAATGTCGGTTGATGATGATGGTGACACTGGCTATATGCTATGTGTGGACATTCACATCTCGCCCGACGTTCATGATAAGCTACGAGATTTGCCCGTTTTACCAGAGAGAATAGTGATAGATGCAAGTTTAGCATCCGACTTTCAGAGATCATATGTTGATGACTTGGGAAATGATTTTCTACATCACTTTAAGCAAGAGCAACTATGTTGTAGCTTGTATGATAAGAAGAAGTATGTGTTGCACAACTTTTTATTGAAACTATACCTCTCCATTGGAGGTATTACAGTCACAAAGATACATAACATAGTTTCATATGCCCAAAGGGCTTTTATGCGCGAATTTGTTGATACCTGCATTGCGAAAAGGAATGCTACCAGCGATGAGTCAATGAAAGGTTTCCACAAATTGATGTGCAATTCTGCGTACGGATATTCTAGCCTTGCTATCGAGAAATTTACAGATATAACAATCGCGTGCAGTAAGCGCCAAGCCTCTAAAATTGTCAACCGCCCAAATTTCAAGTCTTTTCATATTGTAGCACCCTCCTTGGCCGTGCTTGAATCCAGTCCCATAAAGACAAAGGTTAGCAACCATATATTACTTGCATCAATGATTTTGGATTATTCAAAACATTTGTTATATAAGGTATATTATAAAAGTATTGTACCCTATTTTGAAGCTGCTAATATAGAGATAAGGCTAGAATACACGGACACAGACTCGTACGTGTTGTACGCCATCTGTCCGTACGAGTCTCTACTACAACATCTTGCAAATATTAAAGTGGATAATCGTCCTATAATGGACTTTAGTTATCTTCCTCCCGAGCATCCTTTATATACGACAGAATATAAGAACCATGTAGGTTATCTAAAGAGCGAAACGAATTATAACAAAATATTAGAATACGTATGTTTAAAGAAAAAGTTTTATGCTCTGCGTATTGATGGAGTCCCTGCTAAAATGCGAGCCAAAGGAATAGTTAAATCTATCCTTGCCAAAAACTTTACTTTCGACTCATATGTTGATACTTTAATGAATGCTGATATCAAACGTGTGAGAATAAATTTGTTTAAAAAGCTAAATCAACAGATTGTGGAGATTACAATGAATAAGATGGCTTTTTCATCTTTCAGCTGTAGTCGCTATCTTTTACCACCACGAGGTACAGAGAGTCTCCCTTGGGGACATTATTCTCTTCAAGAGGGTGAGGTAGAGCAGATTAGCAACGATTAGTATAAATAGTCTTCATTGCAAAAATTAAAAATCAGTTTGCATTGAGTGATCAGAGAGTTACAATGGCGGGGCTTCTCCCTTCTAAGTATCAACGTCTAATTCCTCTTGGTGGTTCAGTCGTAAAGAGAGGGCGAAAGAGACACGTTCTAAAGAAAAGGAAGCAGCGACGAAGCAAAGTACAACTTGTTGGTGGAGGAAAAAGAAGAAAGTGTGTTAAAAGGAGAGGCAGACAACTTGTTGGTGGTGGAAAAAGACGAAAGTGTGTTAAAAAGAGACGCAGACATGGCTAAAGCAGCCTTTTCAAGCAGTTTGGAGACGGACCTGGGTTTAAAGGATGAGAGCATACGTCAGGCATTCTATACGCAAGTCTATCCTTCTACTTCTTTGGAGGATGAGAGCCAACCTATTATTTTCAATGTAAGTCATTTTGCTATATGCCGTATATGTGTATATACCACAATATACCTTGATATGTTGCATATGTTGTAATTGATATGGTGCATATGTTGCATATATATCTAATCATATATATGTTCTGTTCTGTCCTGTTAGGTAAATCCCGTACCCGGCAAGTATTATGATCTTGGCAACTCGTTCATGTACATGACGTTTCGGGTTAAAAAAGCAGACGGAACTTCCCTTGAAACAAACAATGATGTGGCTTTGGTCAACCTTTTTGCTGCCAGCTGCTTCAGGGAAGTGTCATTATTTTTGAATGACACCCTCGTCTCTTCTTCAACCAACTACGCTCATCAGGCTTATCTGAAAGCCCTGCTGAGCTACCCAATAAACTTCAAGGATAACCAGTTGCAGAATGCCGTATTCTCCTTTGACTTGAATCCAGCATCGTTGGCTGATACGAACAAAAGCTACAAGGCGAGGAAAGAAATTATTGCGACTAGTCGTGTGGCACATGCAGCCGTTCCGATCTTTAATGACATGTTCTTTGTTGACCGTTATGTATATCCTGATGTCAACGTGAAACTGCAGCTGAAACGCAGCGAACCCGAATTTTGTCTAGTGTCACCTGTTGATACAGTTCGATACAGGATCATCTTTGAAAGCTGTGTGTTCAATTTGCGCAAGGTGGATGTGGAGCCATCAATATACAATGCACATGAGAAACTTTATGAGAGGAATGAGATTTCTTATCCTTTCACCAAAACCGTTATAAAAGCCCACAACATCCCAAGCGGTTGTATCAACTCTTCAATAGAAAATCTCTTCAATTCTACAGCTTTGCCAGAGTTGCTTGTTGTATGTTTTTCGACAACAGAAGCGTTTAATGGGAAATTGACAAAGAATCCCTACAACTTTGCCCGCAACTCATTGACAAAAATTGAAGTGCTTGTTAATAATCAAGCATCTGATTATAATTCGCTAACTGTTAGCGACTCTGAGTATGTCTTGGCAGTAGAGCACACCTTGCGAAATCTCTCCACCGGTCATTGCACAATTGGAATCAACAGGAGCAACTGGTTAAATGGAAATGCCATCTATGTCTTTAAACTATTCCCTACTGAGCAGTCGGCCTACTCACGCAACAGCAACCTTTCCGTGAATCTAACTTTTGCAAGCGGAACGACAGAAAACATTACGGCCATCTTCCTCGGACAGGCACAGACCAGCATTACATTGGGAAAGGGAGGAGTAGAGGTGGCATCTGGACTAATATGAATTCCGTGCAAGTGGAAAGGGCGCTTCGCTATATCGCAAAGGGATCGTGTCTTGTATCTGTAGGTGTATTAGATCCCTCAAATGTAAATATTTTTTTGAATGCAAGTGCACCTAAATTATATGTTGTGAATACGCTTGGTTATCCTGGCAGTCACTGGCTTTGTTTTTATTCTAATGATAATGTACAGTATGAAGTGTTTGATTCATACGGGAAGCAAATAAGTAGTTATAACAATAGCTTTAAAATAATAGACAATAAGAATCCTTTGGAAAATTGTTACGAGTTACAAAACTCCCAATCCGATGTATGCGGGAAGTATTGTTTAATGTATGCTTATTTCAGAGCAAAAGGCTTTGCCTATTGCCAGTTTTTGTCAAAATTTAGTATGGATAAAACATGTAATGATATGATTGTAAATAATTTTTATGATGTGTACATAAAACCATTTGTTTAATAAGAATAAAAAAAAATTTATTTCAAAAGTTTAAATTGTTCACAAGTAATCCATTCATTAATTTCATCATAAGTTTTCATCAATACATTTTTGCCACTGGGGCCAAATAAACTTAATGGGGCATTGTGCTCTTTCAGCACTTTCCCGACATGATCCAGTCCGGATAGATTCACCTTGGAGGATGATATAGACCACGTCATATAGTTTAGTAAATCCACAAGGTTCGAGTTTGCAATCCTATTGCCTTCATGCTCCAGCTCTAGTGTAGGGCTCCATTTAAATCCACAAAGCTGCAACATCTATAAATATTATTTGGTAGGTTAGCCGATTTCATTTATTGTATCACAACCAATCATAAGCATCATAAGCACTAACAACATTAACACATACCTGAAGTATCTTGCTGGCTCTCTCGCGCTGCCTCACGGGGATCATTTGAACAATGTGGTTAACTTCACTGGGCTTCACATCTGGCTCGGGCTCCTTTGAAAACGTTCTCTGGTACAACTCCAGGGGCACTGCCTTGTACACCTTGAAGCTATCCATTCTTTAGCAGATCAGAGCAAATGGTATGCTCTACAACCTTTGCAAGGAAAGTCACAACAATCAAGCTAATAACTTTTGAATGCTTCACAAAAAACTTTCTCACGGCTGCCAAAGTCCACCTTTTTGAAAGGAAACGTCTGATTATGCCCTTGAATTTTCTGAAACGGGTTTTTTCTTGCCTCGTTTGCACAAATCTGTCTACATTAATCCATAGTTCACACAAGACTCTTATTTGTTCGTCAGAGGATTTTTTGAGAATAATTTTAACTTTTTTATCCTGGTTGCAAAATCCTTTTAAATAAGGTTGGTGACTAACCACCGTCTCCATCATACTGGCACGAATATGAGAGCGTTTTCAATATTTATATTGTCTCGCACTCGAAACTTGTTTGCTTGGTGGACTGAAAAGTCCAGAAACACGTAACCTCTATTCTTTTTACTCACGATAAAATTAAACACATCTTTTAAAAAAGTCCCGTGTTGGCCAAAGGCTTGCTTTCCGAGAGTAATAATTGTGCTTCTGTCTCGTGGAGAGTCAAAGAAGACAAGATATTGACTGGATAATGTTATTGTGCGTAATGAGCTTTCGAACATATTATGCAAAATTAGCACTATCGAGACATTTGTGTGATGTACACTTCTAATTACAAACTCTTCTATTTGCTTCTGTAACGGTCCTTTGGTTATCGATGATTGCATATCATCAATAATAAGTAGGGTTTTTGGTGTTAGCTGTGTGGGATCAAATTCAGTTGTAAACTCTACATAGGGATGTTTGGTGGCAAAGCAATGATATTCGGGTTGGTCAATTGCGTACATCCATACGACCTTATCAATGTTCCCATGTATTATCGTTTCCTTGTTTTCAATAAGCTCATACACTAGTGTTGACTTGCCAACTCCAGATGGACCCTGCAAGTTACATATTCAAATTAGTTTTTTTTTTCACCAAATCATTTTTTTTTTGCTTTGTTTAATAAAAATTTAATTTCAATATATAACTTACCACAATAACGAGAGTAAAGGGATGAACTAGTTGAGCACAGATATCCATCCTCCTATATGGATCGTGGACGAATGGAGAGTATGGCGGTGAAATCTCCTTTAAATGGGATGAAATCTCCAGTCTCATTCACAATTTTCATATGAATAGATCGGATAAGACCTTGGTCGAGAGGGGCATATAATATTGGGTTGAATACTACACGATCATCGGATTTTTTTCTATCATGTGGAATAACCCGAAGAACTTTCTCTCGTGATTGGTTTAGCACTTGTGGCATAATCACATCACTTGAGATAATAAGGCGTTGATTACCTTTGAAAAAACTTGGTTTATAGTGTTCGTCGATAGTAATCACTTCATTTTTGTTTCGCAAAATTTTATTTATTCGAGCACTTGGATATAGTTTATATTTTGTATTGGTTGATGTAAAATAGATTTGATCCTCATCAGTAGCAAAATAAGCGTCTGTTATTCCACCAGTAATCAATGCTATATTAAATGCAGTCACAAAGTCATCAAGAGTTAACTCTTGGGGTTCGGGGACTTTTATACTCTTGACCACAGAAGGTACCACAAGTTCAAAGCCAATAAGAGTTCCTTCTGATAGTTTTTCGTATGTGATGCCATCATATGCATTTTCCGCAGTTGCTTCTTCACCACTATATTCTAGCTTGTCAAATCCAAACACTTTTGCAAAGTTCTCCGTCAATCTAATATGGTATTTGGGGTTCACTTGCTGACGGACACGATAATGTGCGCTTCCTTCTATCATTATACTTGATATGGAAACAGCTTCTCCGTGAGATTTTGTTCGCAGGTTTAACCTTGATATGTCAGTCTCAATACGTTTTCCCCTTTTCACATTATACACGGCCGCACTCTCTGTTTCTACTTGTAACTTCATAATATTGTCTTCGTTTTCATACCCAAACAAATTTTTGCACGGCTTGAACATCACTTCAGCCAATCCACATTCATAAATATTGTTTGGTAGGTTAATGGGAGTTTTGAAAGTGGTATGAAAATCTGAAGAAGTATTAGTTTTGGATTGTTCCTGTGCTGCTTCACTTGATAGCACAACGTAAAAACTTCGAACTTGTTCCATCATGGTGCAGGTATTAACTCTTGTTCATAAAACGATCCCTCAATAACCTCACCCTTTTCGTCTCTAATACTGTAAGTCACGGGATTAGTTTGGAGAACCTTGTGAATCCAAAACAACTCGTCAGAGTATTTTCGCGCGTATCCCTTTTCAAATGTCTTTTTTACTAAGGAAATTCGCACTCGTTGATTTTCCGCAAAACGTGGTTTCTTCTTTTTTGGGACTTTTGAATATAGTGCCTGCCAAACTTTTTCATGATTGGCTGCTTTGCCTGCTTCATTTGGACTGAGCTTGTGGCTACTGTGTACTCTATTGTTATAGTTTGCCACAAACTCTTGTAACTTGTCCTTCCATTTGAGATTACCGCGATGATCGAAAAGGCGAGTTAACATCTCCATTAACGTGCGAATAGCACGCTCGCATAGAGAAGCCTTGATCTCAGAGTTTGTATGATATAATGTAATGTTGTTTTTCTCCAAGAAATCCCTGGTTTTCTTGGCAGTAAACTCAGTCCCTGCAATTATTTATCACTAAGTAATTAGTATTTATTTATTTATTTATTAATATACATGCAAAACCTGAATAGATTGACTTACCTTTGTCGGTATGTAAATAAGTTGGTTTCTTTCTCATACTTTTCAATAACTTTTTTAAGCATACAATAATATGCTCGGGTTTTTTCCCAGGTATCCCATATGCATACATTTTACGAGAAAATTGGTCCACGAAGAGACAAATGTATTTCATGGGGCGGTTATCCTTCCAATACTTTGGGCTAAGCACAATTAAATCGGCACAAATTATAAAATCTGCAAAGTGGGTCACGACCTGTCGTCTTGGAAATATCTTTTTTGCTGGTAGAAATGAGTAGTATTCATGCAGTTTTAACAATTCGTTTTGAACCTCTTTAAGGCTTTGCTTTGGCTTTCTTGCTTCATAAAAGGCTTTTAGACCACTGTAGGCCCCCGAAAGCTGGGTATTAAAATATTGTTTCTTTATATTTGCCATTTTTTCAGATGGAGTCGACAGTTGAACGTCATGCTGCAACCATCCGAACTATAGTTGAAAATGGAGGCTTTGGATTCACCATACTCGAGTATTTGTCACGAACTGACACTTCTTTACTCCATGCAGTCCTAGATGTACTATATAGTCTGAGGAATGTCTGGATGCGTAGTGGAGATTGTTTAGCATTCATGAACTGTCGTTTCCTTGTTGATGCCTTTCAAATTCGACAAGTTCGGACATATTCCGTGCAACAACTTTTGGACATGATTCAACCTGTTTGGTGTGATGTAAGTCGTATGTTGAGATATGGAGTAGATCATGCCATCGCCACATGGAATGAAGAGGGGGACTTTGTGCCTAGCACTGAGACATATTATAGCCCACACAACCCGCATTATGTAGACAGCAGGTCGAGAGTTGTAATATTATCACCACCCCAAGAAGCTGTTGTTGTATCAGCACCTTCTTCTCACTCACATAATGTTGATTGCGGGATATGCAGGCAGACTTTGCAAAATGTAAGCTTTACCATATGATTCTACCGGTGCTATATTTTATTAATGTTTTAACATTGTATTCAATGATATGATTTTAGCGTTTGGACTTGGTATGTGGACATTCGTTCTGCAGAAGCTGCTACGATGATTTTAACGCACCATTTATGGCGAATATGTGTCCAAATTGTACGGAAACTATCGCATTAGAACCAGCGAGTCCTTCCCCTCCACTCACGAATCCTCCACCCGCGAATCCTACACCACCAAATCCTTTGAAGGAGATGATTGTAAGCCAACTTGGGTGTGGAATTTGTCTTGATGTCTGGATAAAGGTGTTTTTAAGATTTGATGTTTGGTGTGCTAAAGATGTTCATATTTCGTCGCAATACAAATTTTTTAAAAATAATTTCATTATTTTTTCCTCCAGCCTGTTATAACCAGATGTCAACATATGTTCTGTGAGCAGTGTTGGGGCGATTTGCGCAGTTCGAAAGGGCGGGCTCCGCTTAGTACCCATAATCGGATGGAGTGTCCAATGTGTCGGAAAAAAATTACTACCGACCGATCATTTCGTCTTTTTACAAAGCCAGCTCCCTACCCCATTATTTCTTTCTGTGAACTCTATCATAGAAATTTTTCCAACTAACCCTCATAAATATCTGCATTGCACCATTTTTTCATTTCTATTTTCATTTCATTGCACTTTTATAGACATGGAAACTGATATGGAGATTTTCCGACGACAGCGCCAAGCGCAAAATGTAGAGATGGAGAAGAGAAAGGACGAAGTACTGAAGGATGTAGTAATTGCTCCGACAGAAGAGGAAAAGCCTATCGACTCAGCACTTATAAATGCTGGGATGGACATGATGAAGAAATGGATCAAAAAGCTCAAGCTCGATCGCGAAAAGGTGAAAAAGGCCATTGGGAAAGCACTTGGAGATGCAGAGGTATATATTTAATATGTATATAATGCAATATAAAATATTGTCTTGAATACATCTTGAAATGTGTCTTTATTGTCTTGAATTTATTTGTATTTTTTTAGTTCAGGACACCATGGAAACCCACAAAGGCGGAGATAAAAGCTCGACTGGAAAAGACTTCAGCCTTTACCCGAAAGCGTGCAGGAAAGGCAAGACCAAAGAAATGGACACGGGAACCAGACTCTCCACACTACCAGAGACATTTTGATGAAGTTGGGGCAAAGTTGAGGCTAGAGCGGATCATTCGCGGACGTATACCAAGATTTGTGCAAGTGGTTAGAGATATGTGTAAATAATTGTATATTCATTTTATAACATTTATATACATTTACATACATTTTATTCATTATATACATTTTATTCATTTATATACATTTATATACATTTTATTCATTTATATACATTTATATACCTTTTATTCATTTTATATCATTATAACATTTTATATCATTATTCACTTTAATATTCATTTAACGGAATACATCTTATATCATTATATTATTATTCATTTTTCACATGCAATTTATTATTCATTTATCATAATACGATTTCTATCATTTTAACTTTTATAGACATTTTTAATATTTATTCTTCAGAATACATTTAAATTTCATTTTTATATACACCTCCAAACATTTACAATATTCAATCAACAACACATGCAAACTCAAACTTAACATTTATCATATAATCATATAAGTCTTAAAACTATCATACAATTCAAAAAAAAGTATTTGAAGCAATTATACTACATTCACAAACTTATCATATCATAATTCATATCTTCTTGTTTCCGTTTTACTAACCAATGAAAAGAATTTGTAATTCCTTCATTAATCGTTTTTATTTATCGAATTTTTCATAGTATGGGGAAAAATACGATGATCGCATTGGACTTGTTGTTCGAGGACATTCGAGAGATAATGGTCTCGATCACTAACGGTGATGATGACAATGTGCGTGTTTACAACTTGGTAGACGAAGTCTTGGAGAATGTATGTTTCTTACACTTGTGTTGGTCATATGACGATTTGTTTACAAAGACAGTTAATAATTTGGGCAATTTGTAGTATTTGTTTCAAGGTAATGAAGCCAACTATCACCCCTTCTTGAGAGAACGTGGCTTTGTGCGGGAGATGAGGTCCTTACTCTCCAATGGGATTCCGGAGAGAAGGGAGAATGCGGAGGAGGTGGACGAGGGGGTGGAGACCGACGATGAGGAGAGCGAGGGGGAGGAGACCGACGATGAGGAGAGCGAGGGGGAGGAGACCGACGAGGATGAGGAGAGCGACGAGTATGACGAGGAGGATGATATCGTGTTTATGATCCACGATATGAGCAGCGACGACGAGCCGACCAGCGACGAGGAGCTGACCAGCGACGAATCTTCGGGAGAGGAGTATGAGCCGTCTTCTTCAGAAGAAGAAACAGATACCGAGGAAGATTCCTCAGAGGATGAGGGGTGGTATAAAAGAAAGAGGGAGTATGAAGAGTGTGAAGGGTGTAAAAGGCGTAGGCTGGCATAGAGTGTACAGTATTTTCTGTGTTCATTTATATCCAGTATTTACTATTGATATTTGTTGTAACAATCAAGACTGATTCGTGTTCAATACATATTTACACATTTACAGTTCAATATTATTTTTTGTGTTCATTATTAACTTTGTTTTCAGTTATACACATCATTTGTAATTGATATTATGTAATGATGAAGTTCGATTTAAAGTTCTAATACATTTTTTCTTCCTTTATTTACAATATCATTTGCCTCATTTCACATTTATTTGCAATATTTTTTTATGTAAAAGACTGATTCGTGTTCATATTATAATACATTTTTATTCTTTACATTATCATTTGTTCATTTATTTGTTTCGACTTTGTTCCTGCAAGAATGTTTCATACCACTCATCCGTAGTATAGCATACGTCCCAACTTATTCCTTCGAGATTTATTTTATTTGACGACCATAGCTTCTCATCCAAAATGACATCATAATAATGTCCATTGTAACTGTTGAACATCTTTGCCCATCCGTATGTCTCAATGAGATATAACGGATCTGTAATATGAATATAATTGTTTTACTATATACAACCATATATAGATATAACTACAATATGTATATAAGTTTAGCACGTACCAAAGATTGGTTCACTATCGCTTATATCCAGGTTTAATCCATTCAGCAAACCCTGCGCAAATGCTCTCTATAGAGCATACTTGATAAAAGTCGTCTTGTCGCATTTGTCACCATTACATGGGGTGGTATATGGTAACCGGGTTTCAGGGTCGATCTGTTCACCCACTCGAATCATATTCGTATTGGAATCAACTAGTGAAAATCCTGGGCAGCTGGTACATGATCCAAAAGTTGGAACAGTCAAGTCTGCCTTAGAATCGGCTGTGATATTTGATGGAAATAATTGTTTCCATTGTTCGTTTGAAATAAAGCCTTTTGCAAATGCACTCAACAGGATGTACATCATCTCAGCCCATGGTTGACAATTATAATGTCTACATATGTAAGTAATTGGTCTTCTGGTTTTATCGTTATAGTCTAGACATGGTTGGGGGACACCGTACACCTCTGATAAAATATAACCGGGGCAATATGATTTTCGTTCACGCTTGCAGGAAGTAAACACATGTTTGAGGGACACTTGTGAATGATAATACTCGCTCGGACACATTTTGACACTTGCACTGCTGATGAGAGACTGAACTCACTACATCAAAAGGAGTCAGACAGAGTCTGAGAATTGAAATTTTAAATTGAGCGCTTTACTCAATATTCTCACTCCATAATACCTCTATTGTCAGTTGCCGATGTTTTTCTCCGAATTTCCCAGGGGTAATGCATGTAATAGTATTCTTTATGCTAATCTATTCATATATTCATATAATATATATATTTAAATTAAGCATGAATAAATCTTATTATCATCATTATTTAACATTGCATGGTATTTCCTAGTATGCTTTATGTTAAACTATTCATATATTCATATAATATATATATATTTAATTTATGCATGAATAAAGTTAATCATCATTATTTAACGTTGCATGGTAATTTCTAGTATTTTTATATTAATCTATTCATATATTCATATAATATATATATTTAAATTATGCATGAATAAAGTTAATTAGCAGCATTATTTAACTTTTTTATTTATTTATTTTTATTTATTTATTTTTATTTAAAGAGGAACATTAATGTAGAGAGTAAAAAATATATATTTAAAAAATCTACTCTTCGAGATTTTCGAAAAAAGCCCAGTCTGGGTGGAACTCCTCTTCAGCACCCACCAACAGAGGATTAGGACCAGCGGGGACCACACCCTCGTCCTGTGGAGGGGGTTGGTTGTGGTGACCCCGCTGGACAACCACGTCACCACGGTCGACAGCGGCAGCCAGCTCCTCCAGAGCCACTTCCTCCCTAGCTGCCTCCACGCGTGCCACTGCCGCTTGGAGGCGCTGAAAGTTGGCCGCTCCAGCTACACCCGCGGCAACTTGAAGGCGATCGCGCCTTGCCTCCATCTTCAGGAGCTGGTGGCGGCATAGCATGAGGAAGGTGATGATGATGAAGAGGATGGTGAGGACGACGATGACGATGAAAAAGACGAAGAAGAAGCCGGACTCGGCCAATGTCGGTTGAGGAGCGGGGGTAGAAGGTGGTGGGCAAAGCTCATCGGTGAAAGGGGGGTGGAGAATGGTGGACCCGTTGGGGCAGGAGAGACGCAGGGGCACACACACCATCTCTTCATCCCCACAAAACCAACATCCACCTCCCACACATGGTCCACAATCTTTTTCTTCACATTGTCCTGAGAAAAAAATTAAAACTTCATCATCATCATCATCATCAACGCGCACCTAATTGAATACTTTTAATAATTTTATTTATTTATTTTAACTTACCAACAGCGGGATCCAGGAGCAGCAGCATCAACAACAGCAGCAGCAGTCCAGGGCGGGTCGTCATCTTGGGGTGGCTAAAACTACATAAATATTTAATTACAATTAAAAAAAACACACACACACAAAACACACAAAACACACATCAACACAAAATAAATATTTTTAAGAAAAATACTCACCTCTAGTCTCTCACCTTTCAATCAATTTTTATTTTTAAAAAAATCCAGTTCCAGCTTTTCTTTAAAAAAAAATCTCCACTTCCCAACACATCGAATGACGAAAGCAACGTTTGTGTGCGTGTATTACGTATACACGAGAAAACGCACGCTCGATTCTCCCTGTGTGGTCAGGTACATTTTATCTGTACATGTGCTTAAAACTCATTTGCATATTTTTATATACAAGATTTTTAAGCACATGTACAGATAAAAATATATCTGGGCACACAGCGAGAATTGGGCATGAGTTTCTCGTGTATTTATTGTATGTATGTACTTTGAAAACTGGTCGGGGGAGGGGTGGGAGGCCCGGGAGGGAGTGGGGATGGAGGCTGGAGGCCTTGGAGGCATTGAAAACTGTTGAAAACGGTTAAAACTTGAATAATTCCGGATAAAACCCTTTACTACTAACTAATGATACATCATTGACAATCATTGTCGGTAACTATTATTTGACGGTATCTGAAACGGTCTAATTACAGGAGTTGTTAAAACTTATTTCTGAACAGGTGCCAAAACTAGTTCGGGATTCCGGAAGTCGGAGAAACTTATCCACTGGACAGTATCAGTTACGCTGATTATGACTACTTGGTTTGGACTTGCTGCTCCCGTAATTTTGTGGATACATTCACTGCTACTTGAACTTTGCCACAAGGGTTCACTTCCATTTTGGGCCATGTTTCCAATAACAACCTTGGAAATACTAACAGCAGTTACCTTTCCGCTTGCCGGGGGAACGATTGCCAGTATCTCTTTCATTGTTTTAGGGTCAATATGCAATTACTTGCTTCGGTTGCGAAAGCTGTCAAAGTTGAAAGGAATGAACGAATACTTAGTTAGGGCCTACAATGAGCTTGCAGTGCTCACGCAGTTGAGCAATCTGTGCTTCGGGAATAGTGTCTGGTTGAACGGAGAGTTCAACTCTGCAACTGTTCTGATCTCACTTTCATATGCATTGCTAGCCTTCAAGAATATACTTGATTTGAAGATTTTGTTTGCGATGGCATGTGCTGTGGTTTTACTAGTATGTACCGCAGGGGCCATGCTTGATTTAGGCAGTAGACCATTGTTACTTTCAGTCTCTCTTTTGAAGCAGTGGAAAATTCTAAGTCGGACAAAGGTCGAAAAGCGGATTCTTCGAAGCCTTAGACCGATAGTGCTTCGAATGGGACAATTTCACAAAATGGATAGGAAACGTGGCCCTGAGTTATTTCGGTATTGTTTGCAAAGGACGGTCTTTCTAGTGCTGAAAATTCCAAAGTAAAGTAGGTGCTCAAAAATTAAGGAAGAACTCGAAATTGCTCTAACCGGTTGATTTGAATGATCACCTTGACACTGATAAATTTGATAAAATGACAACTATTTAATTAATGTGTTCAGAAAGGATGCCATCGTTTGAGACATCGTAATATTAAATGTTCAAGATTGGATAAGCAAGATTATCCCAAGAAAGCAATTCATACCAAGTCCACATGGCTAACGATTTTATTAGTTCTTGCAACATGAAATTCAGTCGATCATTCTGATGCCAACCAAATAAAAAAATTCAATATTTGTTTGCAAAACGTGGCCGTTTATTGATTCTATCTATTTTTGACATGTTTTCAGACCTTTGTATATTGATACGATATACCTTTGTCATGTACAACGATGATTTGTGTGAAGGTTCTTCGAATTCTGATCAAATTAAGGAATTTATTATTTATGTGGATGTTCAGATATAGACTCCAATGGAGATTCTAATTTCTAACGAATAGTCAGTGGCATTCGATTCTAGTCATCTGCTAACTAATAAAACACATATTTTTGACATCATATTTCTATTATTTCTGTCGAATGATGAAGCGCAAGACGAAGGCAGAAATTTTGAAGATTTGCATGGACTTGGGGAATTTGTTTCGCATTTCACCAGTAACCCTTATTCCTCCTTGGACACTAAAACCTCTTCATACTCCAACACGAACCTTGTTCCTTTACATTTGGCAAGGAATTGTTATAACTTCAACAATTTTCTCCGGGCTCACCATTTACATGGGATTTGTCATTTTGAAATTACGAAATCTGAAATTAGCATTTCAGTTGCTTATCCTCTTCCTGAAAGCATCAACTTTGCTCTCCATTTGTGGATATCATCAAAACCAGGTGGAATTCTGTCAATTTTTCACTCACGTCCGAAAGACGGAACAGAAGGGTAAGTTACTACGCAAAATAGTAGAGGAGTAAAAATTTTAGCCGAAATTTTAATAACTATTTTTATTACATAAAATCCACTAGAAGCCAGACAACGCCCGTCAAAGCATGACAAACTAATTGATTTCTTTATGCTGACCATCTTAATGATGACCTGGTGTTTGGGAATTTTAGCTCCAATTTTTTCATGCATGCATTCCTTCAGCTTCGATATTTTCAATGACGACTGTCTCCATCCTTCCCTCAGGATTCTCATTGGAGTAACATTAACGATTTTAGAAATATTCAGCTTTCTCGCTCTACCCCTTACTTCTGGAACACTTTGTCTTGTATGCATCCTTGTTTTGCAAACTATTTACAATAACTTGCTTAGACTACGAAAATTTACCAAATTTCATGGCAACGTCCACGTCCTAATTCGATCATATAACGAACTTCAAATTTTCAATGGGTTGAGCAATGTCTATCTGAAGAATTGTGCGTGGTTGAACTTGGAATTCAACACTGCAACTGTTTCCATCTCGGTATTGTACTCATTGATCGTATATAATCAATATCTTCCTTTCAGTGTAATTTTTTGCATGTTTTCGTTTGTAGTGATAATTTTTGTTAGTACAGAGGTCTTGCTTGATTTGGGGAGCAGGCCTTTGCTCCTCTCAGGCAACCTTTTGAATGAATGGAAATGGTTTGGGAGGTCACCATTGGAGAAAAGAATTCGACAAAGTTTCAAGCGGATTTCTATTCAGATTGGTTCATTTCACAAAATGGACAGAAAACGAGGCCCTGAGTTGTTGAGATACTGCTTACAAAGAATAATTTTTCTTGTCTTGCAGTCTTCAAAGTAGTCAAACGCTTGTCTTCGGACGGACAGTCTCGTAACAAAGCAAGTCTACGGCTAACGAAAGCCCATATTTGTTACTTGAAAAGGCTTGAGTTTGAAGAAATGGAGAGTGGCCTCCGTTGTGGAAGTTGCATTCAAAGTGCTCGTCGACCATTTTGATTTGGATATAAAAATATTCCAAAGTTCGCAGATAAAAAGTTTCTTGGTGCCATCGGGGGAGTCCATACAATTAAACGTATCATGTAGAAGTATACGCACTGACGCCTTAAACGTCTTGGCATGTACATCTTGAAGTTATGGAAATGGAACTAAACGCTGATCATACCATAGCGAACACTGCAAGTTTAATTATTTTCACATATGAAAGAAATTTAAATTTTAGTGTTAATGCATATTAATAGACAGGTTGAGACGATTCTACTGTAGAAAAGGATTGTGACTGTGGCCCGCTATAAGCACAATACGCGTATTGTGGACCTTTGAGGTTGAGATTTTGGATGGTAGAAAATTGATTGTAGCAATCTC
>JAQFZW010001529.1:0-25897 GCA_034687055.1 Heteromurus nitidus
GTACAAAGTCTTCAAGAATCTTGAAATGAAAAGCCGGGGTGAGCAATTTCCTGTGGTGAGTCCATTTCGGACCTGCATAAGAATTTTTTGGATTTTGTTTCACAGTAAATCGGGAATGCAACTACTTTTGTGAGCAATGATTGTGATCAGACACGACACGATACCTTCACTCAACAGCAATCCGTCACCAAGCCATGGACGGAGAAAGTCGTAATCAAAACCTTTTTTCAAGTGAACATTGGACGTCAAAACTTTCTACAGGTATTAAAAGGGCAACTTCAGTATATTACATCTATCAGTGCTAATTTAAGAAGTCATGTTTCTCTGTTCAATATATACCTCAATATATTTTGGGTCATTTATCATAACAAATCTCTTATTGCCAGAGAACGTCTTTACCAGGGCTCCGTATTTTTCAACCCATCTTATCAGCATAGGGAATAAATCTAAACCAAGAGTATAATCAAATATGAGAATGAACATGAACGTTTAATGTGAATTTTTGCTGGACATGGTACTGTGGCCAACCTTTCTTAGGAGTAAGTAGAAAATGAAATGTATGGCCAATAAAAGGCGGCGCCGGAGGACCTGGGATTCCATCTAGTAGTTTATCCCGCCTAGATTTGTGAAGAACCAAGTAATACACTAGGACACTTAGCATCCCCCACAAAAACAAATCCGTAAATTCTATGTAGCTAGCCATCTTTCAAATTAATGACAAATTGGACCTAGCTCGAAAGAAGATATGCAGTTTTTAGGAGCACATCCACACTGAGGATTAACTCTACAACTTAATATCATTAAATGCTGGCTCAAAGCATTTTATATCAGAAAGTGTCCAACAGATACTAGCACTGCACAAAACACAAATATACTGATATCATTGATATATGATACTAGCGCAAACGCAAAAAGCGGTAAGAAGTCACGGGACTAATCTAATATTAACACCACGTATATACCCAGCTTCTCAAATTGGTGAATGGAGATTGAATTAAGTGACAAAACCCATGACTAGTGGACGTAATGTTATGAATCAGAACTGGAGTGGAGTAAGGGGATGGTGAGTCAAGCTTTATATTATGTTTATAATAACTGCTGTGTGCAAGTAACCCAACATGAGCGAGCAATTCGGTTGAAGGCTAAATCATTTTGACCTTGAAGTGTCCTGGTTTGTTTAAACACTACTACGACCAAGCCACAACCACTTCCAAGTTCCAAAATTCGCAACCGCATGTGGAAACATCGTGTCCGTATATACAAGCATTGATCAATTGATAATTGGGATGAGCGTTGAGATGAGATGATACGTTGCAGTTATATCAAAATTGCATAAGGCGAGAAGAAACAAACCAGAATGTACGCTGCTCATAATAATGGTAATTATGTGTATGATAGCGTTACAATGAGTGACCATGCAAAATCACAGTGAACAGCTCCAAGTGCTTTGTTCACAGTCAACAGTATTTTATCCTTATACTTTCATTGACGTTCAGCTATTGTGCTCTGGCGTGGAGCTGTATGTCGCATGTGCATATATGCTTTGGCAGGAAGACATACAGCACTCAACACACGTGCTTCATGACTTTTGATTTTTAGTACACGTAAACATAGCTCTCTTATGATAGGTTAATCATGTAATCATATTTCAGATAGCATGGCTGATTGGAAAAAGCGAGGATAAAATAAGTAAACCAGCCGCTTAATAAGCATTTGGATGGGATATTTCTAATGTTTCAATGTTATCCACTAGTTACTTGCATACCGGCAGTTTCCTTTTAGCCTTTATATGTTGACTTCATGGAAATGAAGGCATGTTTACTTGTGTCGCTGGGAATTCAGCAGTTGAAATTAAAAAATCCGATTGGAATGCTAGTCAAATACCATCTAATGTCAATATCTAACCTGTAGCACTATATAAAAGGGCTCTGTGAGCGTAGGAATTTTCTAAACCAAAAAGTAATGTTTTATTGTTTATTGCACACTTTACAACTGTAGAAAATGTATTTACATGTTTTAAACGTATGTAGGAGATTTCATATCGAAGCAGATTGATATCAAACTTCCCGTTTCGTCATTTTTGCTCCACTTATTTCTACACCGTATCTGCATCACTATCCAGTTTTGTATCCATACTGAAGTGTATCTGAAATGAAGCCAGGATAAAATTGCTTGACCATCAGTCAATTCACATTTCATGTATTTGCAGGCTATGTTACATGCGTATGATCAACTTTACAAAATCAATCTAATTTTTAACGTCGTCGCTGATTACCTTTATAAAACTTATCCCTGCTATGAAGTCTATCCATGAGAGCTTCATCCCATGCTTCAGATTCGCTTAAATTCCCACCTAAGCTTTCTGCGACCATATCCGGGGACAGGAACTTGTGTAACGACTGGTAGTCGGGATGAAAGTGAATCTGCAAAGAAAACGATTCTCAACTTGGACATTTACCCCTCAATGTCTACAACACAAAGTACATTTCGTGAACGGAAGTACATACTCGACTCTGAATTTTGTGAGACATGAACTTTTTAGCAATACTGAAGAAGATATCGAAGAGATAGGGTTGATTGACCAAATGAATTGCTTTGTATTTGGCTGGAAAACAGTCCTATAACGAAAGCACAGTAGTAATCCGTTACTAACAAGAGTTCACTCAAATTACAAGTATAATACGAAGTATGATTATAACGAACTTGAAACATTTGCATAAGTTTACGCAAGCCAGCAACAGAGAGTTGTTTAGCATGACCAAGGCCCAGCCCATGATGATCCACAACAACAACCGCACCGACTTTCTGAGATTCTTGACAGTAAGTCATCTCTTCTGCCACCAGCATGGAAGCCATTGTCACATCTTCAAAGGAGATGCAGTACGGGTCCCACATACCTTCACACCAATTTCATAGGAAATTACCTTCGAAGGTATTGTACATAACAAATATTACTGAAAATGTTCGCAACATACCAACTCGGCAAACAAAGACTTTTCGTTTCATCTCGTCCCGGTATCTGAGCACGCCGATAGTACCAGATTCCAAAACCCGCTGGAGTGCACTTGGATGCAGACGTGCGAAACTATCCGGATGTTTCAAACGAATTCCATAGTACAGCTTGAGCTGGAAAATTAGATACATACATTCAGATAGCACACACATATGAATAAAATGTATCCGCAAATTTCTTCTATAACACAACACAGTCATATAATATCCCATTAATATTTGATACACACGTTTCTGAAAGCTGCTTCAGCGTTGTATTTTTTTGCACGAACAAATCGCACCAAAAACTCGTCATCCCTGGGACAGTCCAGATTAGACTCATCTACAAAAAATGTAGGTCACAAAAAATATAGAATTTCCAGGACTGAAAAATTATACCATTTTTTATGTGGAATTTTCAATTCCTGGATTTTCTATAAAACCTTCAAGAAACTTCCTCAGCTCCCGGAGACAAAAACGTGCTCTCTCTTCCTCGCCAATATTTCCCATTTTGACAAGTTCCGAAATGCGAGAAGTTGCGTATCCAACTAAGGAAAATACGACAACTTCCCCTTCTATTAGCACTAGCTAATAGTTGTAGCCTAGATCCTGTATGTCAAGGTTCGTCTGAACTAGCTTTAGATGCACCGGTAGCCTCCTCCCTAATCTCGAGCTGATTTAAAAGTTAAGGACGGAACTAGAGGTGATGATGTGACGAAGATTAGCTGAAAAGGACAGTGAGCAGCTCTCAATTTGTGTTTAAGCCAAGACGCCGTGTGTGACCACAATGGGAAAGCGTCCACACAAAATTACACACTCTCTGAGAATAAGAACTGCAAACAAGACCATCCATCTACACCTTGCACGTCGTCAAATTTCAAAATCGCACCCATCATTGTCCCAAACACGAATGGGTTGGCTGACCCAAATTCAGCGAAAAAGATGTTATATAACACACATTTCGAATAATGTTATGATGACAGTAAAGCTGACAATTATGGTGCTCACTCTTCCGCCTCTGTGGCTGCATAGAGCAGGTCCTGTTGTTTCACAACACATTCGAAGCATGTGAGTAGGTTGCGGATGCTTGCAATATGCAATAAATGCAGCGTGCGTGTGCGTGCTCACATTTCCATACAAAATCCAATAATAGCATAATATGCAATACAAAGTGATCATCATACTTATTTAATACACCAAGAATTGATACATTATAACCAAAAAATCGTATTCACATACTACGGATCATGCATTGCAAAAAACGAGTTATACACAAGTGGTTTGAGGTACTGCATTTCTTTAGCACACTGCTAATTCAGCAAAATTGGAACAAAGTGCTACATCCAATTTGGGTGACGTTTGGCTAACTTTTTGCAGCTACTTAATTAATTTCAGATATCAATCATCGCATTTATAAATTGCAATAATGATAATGTCCACCAATTCTCCTATTATCTTGAATACGTATACTTTTTATTAAAATTTTAGCAATGATCATGGAAGCGATTCATCACTCCTACTCTACCATGCTAATCTCACAAATTTAATTTTTTAAACCATACTATGCCACACATATCGCATATATTCAGTGGTTCATCGTATTTAATCTTAAGGAAATTACTATACAGTGCAGTCTGCACTCATCGTCCCATTTAAATAATGTGTAAACGGAAATTCAACAACTGTATTATGCAGTGACTCAAAAAATGTTTAGAGTTCAGGCTCCAAGATACCGTCTGTTACTCCATTCATTTCATTTTGCTCAGCAGTAACGAAAGTGAGTGTGAGTAGTAAACCGGTTTCCTGCACTGGCCTAAGACATTCTTTACAAAACAAACACTTACGTGAGCACCATTTACATCAGCGATGGCTATGATCAAGACCAAGTTGGCAATCTAATGGTGTGATGTTAACAATGTGGTCGCATATTAATGCTTAGAATAAAAAGAAACTATATACTATCCTCCAAATGCATGCATATTAATTGTAATGCAACGAATGGCATATTGTGCACTTCCCTGTTATAATACATCCATCACTGCCGTGACATAGTAATATGATCAATGATGTGACCGATGACCAATACAGTCATTACGTTGGCACAGAATATAGACGCGTTCTCGAAATTGTGGGCTTCTCGAGTAAAGTGACATGGTTGCTTGAGTTTTGTAGGTCATTGTTGTAAGTGTGGTCATCAAAACAACAGAGGACTTGTATTTTATACTTCAACTTCGAAGACTCTGGCAGTGGCGTGTTAAGGTAGAGTTCATTCTTTTTTGGTTTTGAACTCGAGTTCAGAGATCTAACTTGGGAAATCTCTTTACGACATTATGAAAACTCAGAATTCATTAATGCAGGTGGTGAAGTACAATGTCATCATAATTATATTATGCTATGGTTCGTGCCACATTGTCTGGTTTTGTTTCGCCATTAAAGAGAATCGTTACAATGTATTGTAACCCAATTGTCGTTGCAAAATTTATGGCGTGCACATGGTCGTACGCTAAATGTGTGTTGCACGTCTATATGCTACGCATAATTTCAAAATTATTACAAATTTGAATTCAGATTTTTTATAAAACAGATCTAAAGTGCTGTTTTCTTATTGTGCAAATTAAACCACGTAGATTGTATTACGAAATCTATTCAAGGTGTCTTCAGCACCATAAAGCCCATGGTGGAGAAGAAGCATCATCGAAGCCTTTAAACGAATAAACCATATATCCTTACAAGAGCATAGTGAGCATAATATAGCATGATGACTTCACAAGAGTCATTTCAAAAACATAGGATGCTTGCTGCAAGGTAGAAAATTACTGCAACAAAATATCTGTTGATTCTCAAACAAGCCGCACCACTTGAGTACATTCTGCCGGTATGTCGTTATCCCGCACTTGAAAAGTGACAGAGTGATCACTAAGTACCTCATTCGACCCTGCACTAACGACTAATGTGCATCTTCCAGGGATCAAGAGTGATACAAAGTCAAGGTGGAGTTGGAGTGGAAGCCAAGAAAAAAAATGTTTGTCAACTCCTGCAGGGAGCCCAAGACGGCTCTGTTTAGTGAATTGCTCTTCCGTCCGCCGATCCCTCAATACAGCACACTGCCAGAACAAGAAGTACTTTATATTACGAAGTTATGAACATCAGACACACTTGTTTGCATCAAACATCAAACATGATATTACATTGTAACAACACGAAAACATGTATGTTTCCGAAGGATGCATCAGTCAGTTTAAGGGGATTGCCAACAGCTTCCACCGAAGTGTTTAGTCTGTGGTACATGAAACATGAATCCCCTCGTGTGATCATCGAACTGATTGATAAATGATCTTCTATTCTTCTCCTCTGATGTTTAGCGAAGGTACAAATATAATTTTGCTGTTCTTTGTTAGCCCCAGTGAAAAGGAAGCTCTCCATAAGCACATTTGATTGTTGTCTGTTGAAGCGAAGAAATGGTCAGGTAATCATTATGTTGTTCAGTTCCCACTGCATCGATGCATCGAGAAGCTCCTGTTGTTGTTGTTTCGCTGCTTTATGTCCACGGCTTGACAATCAATGATTTCTCTGTTGGTTTTTACCCTTTCATTTTGCTGTTTACCGCAAGGCAGCAGCGTGAGTTAAGTTGACTCGTTAGTAGCGTTTATAGAAACAAGAATTTACCTCCTTTGTAATTATATTTGAATTGCCGATCTCGTTATGTTGAGCATGGCTTTTTCGTAAATGCAAATGCATTCAGGGAGGAAGATTTTTACATGACAAAATATATGCTTGGACTTTTATTATGGAATGATTGACTTGACTTGCTGCCCTGACTAATCCATTAAAGAATTAGTATATTCATTCACGGTTTGATTGCTGATTGTATGATTCACAGTCGCTCTTTTTGAGCTGTCCAATTTTCACAATCACTTTTCAATAGCCGTTTAATTACAATCAAATACTTTGTAAGCATGTTTATCATGCGCATTAATTATGAATATGATTATACTAAGCGCTCTTCTTTCATCATTATCAGTCACGAATTCCATCGAGTGCCCATTGTCAATTATCACTTTTCAGCATGAATCTTGTGAAGAGAAAAAGCGTAAAAAAATATACTCATTGTGTTCATCATGAGTTGGACTTGGAGGCAAGGCTATTATTAGGTTTAAGCAACTTAAGTGTTATTGGGGAAATTGGCATAGCTAAAAAAAGTCAACGTGTTAAAAAATCGTAGCACGACTTGGGCAGAATTTATCAATAATATGCTTTTCGTGGTTATATTTAATTAAGAGAAAGGAGGTTTGGGCTCGACGATTTTCCTTGTTCTCATATATTTGATCCTGGAGCTTGTAAAAACCAATGCACATTCTCGGAACGTCGTCATTCGAACTACACCGGATATTTGATGACCGCACAACGACAACACACATGAATTGAAATAAAATGATAGAATATAAGTTTGTTGACTCTTTCATGCTGGCTGGCTGAAATTAACTTCCAGATTTATATATAATTATACAGTAATTAAAGTGCAGGTGGAGCTTATAGATTCAAGATGCAATGCTGTCACTTTGCCCATTTCGAATTTTATCATCAAGCGTGATGATGGTAAGACATTGACTAATTTTAAAAATTCAACCATCGTACATAATTAATTATTGTTGTGTTTACTGGCAACTGTTCTCTCAACCAGACATGCGGAGTCGTTTTGATTCTTCACTCAATGACGGTAGTAAAAAGCGATAAATTGCAAATCGACAAGTATATTGGGAATATATTTCGAGAAAGGGACACATCTCGCTACCACGTGGAAATCATAGGATGCTGCCTCATCTCCATCATATTCGGAATTGGTCAATCAGTCGGATCCCTTATGTACTTGATACACGTAATTTGACACTTGAATTGAATTAATTTTATTGCAAAACGCTTTTATTAGTATTCTTTAAACGTAAACGAACCAAATGAAAATGTGGCTGGAATGATAATATTATTGCTTTAAGGACATTAAATTGAATGAATGGATTTGGGTGAATTTCACCTGTATCATCGCCTATGCCATTTGTCTCTTCATGGTGGATCAGCCAAAGTACATGTTGCAGATTTTCACCGAGTATTACTTCGCCCTTGTAACGAACACCTTCTTATCAACAGTAGTCTTGTTTATGGGAATTTTATTCAAAGCATACTGCTTCGCTACGCGGTAGCAATCTGTAATAAGGTTTGTTTGTAAATGAATGATACATTTTTATGAAAATTAAAGTTTGTATTCATGTTTCGTTTCGCACTATCATTCCGAGCCGAGGAACAAGTCGCTTTCCGTGTCCAAACAAGATCTACGCATTTTAGCAAATATATTTTCTCTCTTATCACTTTACTGACTGGCTGGTAATAATGGGATTTTAAAAGGATTCATTCCAAAGTCATCGCCATTCACGGAGTGTGCCACTGTCACCAAGATAAAAAAGAATCCACCACGTATCTATCATTTCCATTAGGTATTCATATAGCTGTAGTAGTGTTTGAGACGAAAATGTCAATTCTACTTCAAAGAAAGTACGACATGCTTTTAAAGGTGACTATTTACATGAAAAAAATCGTCCTTGTTTCCATTTGCAATTTCATTCAAACTGTTTTACACGATGTATAGCATGAATATGGTAGCAGGAGCAATTACAAGCTGTCAAATGGAATCTAATCTGAAGGAAACAGGAAACCGTATTTACCACAGAGGAATGTCTAATGAGCGCGCATGATTCATGATACTAATGAGATAACAAGTGTATCATTATTAGAATAAATTAAGTCGTTCACCAAACCTGACTTTTGTTTTATTGCATGTTTCGATTCTCTCCTAGAAAACTTGTCTATAATTTTTTGTACTTTTTCTGCATTCCGTACGTGTATCAGAGTGGCATTCTTTGGAACAAAAGTGGTCCGACAGCAAAACTACATTATTATAACTACCGCTTGACATACAGGTTCATTTTGATTCAAGCTAATTTAAACTTCCATACTTGAGATAAAAGTAATGTTTTGCACAAACATTTTTACATGTAGCTACATATTGGCATAATATATGCTCAGCTAATTTTGCAAATTGTATAACCCTTGAATTATTCGATACAATTTTTTCAGATTCCAAGATGACACGAGGAAGGCCGGAAAACATCAGATCTGATACGGACGACGAAAAGCGAATTCGGCATTGCCAATTATGCAACGCTGTCCTTTGTGCTGTATGCAGAACATTCAATACATAGAAAACTTGGAGAGTAGAGATGTCTAAAATATATAACTGTGATTTGTGATGTGGTAGCTGCTCGGATTGACGATCCTCATTTTGTCCTGCCTGATTCTGAAAGATGAGAAACTTCAAATTGCAACCTACGTCGAGCCATTTGACAATAACAGGGTCAGCCTTCGCTACAATGTACCAATGCCACGGTACCCGGACACTTTGCGTGGGTGCACTGCAGTCACAATTGCTGCTTCTGTTGTGCAGATTGTCTCCTCTCTGATGATTATATTCGGGGTAAGCATGTACTAATTGGGCAACTGATATATGCGTGTAAAACTATAAAATGCTCCTCTAAATCATAAATTTTTCATATAATCATAATACGCAGGACCTCTCGGTGAATGTGTGGAAATGGATGAAATTTACAGTTTTTATGGTGTCTGCTACGGCAGCTGGATTAGCTGCAAAGGAAGACTATCGTGAAATTCAACTTTACAATTCGTATTACATTTCGCTAGTGGTAAATAGTGTTCTTTGTCCTATTTTTATTGTGTGCGACTTGTACTAAAGTTCCAAGTCGCTTTATTTGAATACTCTTTAATCATGATGCGGGTATCAACAATAATCAATAATTACAACAAATTTTATACGTCTTTGTTGATTTAACATGAAAACAGATTTTAAATAATACACATTTATAACACGTAATTAATATAAAATAACAACTGTAAAACAAACAGGTAATTAAAGTATGCGTTACAAGTCAGACACGATTTGGTGAAAGCTCTCTTTTAAAATATTCTGGGCTCCGTTTAGACGATGATGCCGTACTTTCTTCTTCATTCATTAATTCATTATTAACACTGATTGGACTTTCGCTTTTGTTACTGCGGGCGTACGCACTTTCCTCGCAATCACTTGTTGCAGGGTTTTGGTTAAGATATTTGTCTTGAAAGTCTTTGTACATGTTCTGCTGCTGAAGTTCACTGAATCTCTTCATTCCCAGCGCAAGCTGTGAATCAGGAGAGTGGTAATGTGGAAATCTCTGAGTATCTAAGAGGTGTGGGGGATATTGAAACTGTTGAGGATGTGGACCATTCGAGGGCCCCTGAAAGTGTTGTAGAAATTGGTGAAATGGTTGCTTCATGGATGGAATAGAGTAGTAAGGGTTTGATCGGCTCATTAGAAGAAGGGTGAGAGGATGCAATTGCAATGCTGCTGTCGAAGTGTTTGTATTCCAGGGACTATGAATGTGGTGGTTCATTGGAAAATTGACATGAGCTTCAGAAGGCTGGTGTGGCTGTGAATTTCTTTGAAGGAGTATACTGGACGGATTAAGTGACTCAGCGGGTGTCGCTCGGACTGATAGCCCATTGGGTGGAGTTTGGAAGGATAAGTTTTGAAAAGGATTGTAGGGATGACATCCAGGCCCAACTTTTTCTGTCTTTCTGAACTTGGCTCTTCGATTTTGGAACCAAACCTAAAAAATTAAAACAATAATCCCTTTAATTGTGATTGTCGCAAGTGGTTAAGCATACTCAATACGTATGAAATTCGTGTGGATATAATATGTACAGTTACAGATATCTACACTTTCCATTTGAAATTAATGGATTAAGTGGACGGAGAATGAGCTAAGGGGACAAATGATAAAAACAAGGAATCTTATCGTTATCACACTAGTGACGATGGAATTCCTTTGCACCTTCTTCAATGGAAAATGAAAACCCTTCTATTCATAAAACATATAAGAGCCAGGTGCCTGGCTGATGAGTTGTATTATGTACCATGAGTGAGTGAAGATTATTACAAGACGGCAGTACTGGAGACAATCACGTCAGCTATCAGACGAGATGCTCACCAAATAATTCAGAAAGGCAGACAAGCTATTAGCTTATCTACGAGGATACAAGGCATTCTAATTAAGGAATTTACTACTTCAAGTGCTCTTTCCTTACCTGGCAAGCAGCAATGTGGATTGCTCATGTCATGACATTGTCGATAGCCATTAGTGCTCTAAATTCATTATGCTCTGCAGCTAATGCACATTTTCCATAAAGACGAAGTATGGATTTTACTTTGTTCGTAGAACCGAGTGAGCAAATCTATACCTACATTCCACCAACTGGTTGGATAAAAAGATTAAACGCATAATCAAATTGAAGGTAGATTTTATATAGTAATACAACTTACTGTATAAATCCTACACTTCAACAACTGTGGAGGATGCATTACAACAAATTAGGGTTATTGTGCAAGTCTAAATGTTAAATTTTGTCAGCTTCAAGTAAGGAAGACAACTAATTACATTTACTTCTCTCCAGGATTTCCTTCCCTTGTAATGAGAAGTTTCCAGTGGGCGACTCTTGAAAGCTACACTCATGTTCTACTTTGGACATATTAAAAATGGACAGAAAAGTTCAAAGTTAATGGAATTGTTATTCGTAAGGTGCACGAAATGGAGAAGATTGAGGAAGACCACCCTCCTAGGTGCCTAAATTTGAGTCATGCTAAAGTGAAAATTTGGCTGAGAAAGTGAATTCTGAACTTTAATTTGGGAGACGTCCGCCTTGATTACAGGTTGCTGAGATCATTATAAGGTACTTATTAAGCAACGCGTAATAATAACCCATTACAGCGCCCATCTCTGCTTGTCTGACTGATGATTCTTGACAAAATGTGGAACTTACTAGTTTACAAAAGATGGTGACTGGAAGAGTTCGTTTATGATGAAGATTTTACCTCATCCACGCAAATGTATGCTTTTTACAGTATGTTGGCGTAATCTTATCCAGCTCACATAAATACTTTAAAAAGAAATTTTGAATGGCATACCTGGATACGTGCCTCGGTCAACCCAATTTTCATAGCGAGTTCTTCCCTGCAAATAAAAAAGAAGTTTGTCCATATTATGCTATCTTATACGTACGTTTGAGTTCATATTTTATTAAGACAATTGAGAAAATGCACTTAATGGAAAGCAGAGAGCACTAAAGAAACGCTTAAACATTTCGACAGATTAAAAAAACACGGTTAGGCAGCAGAACTGAAAGTTATCCCGCTGAGAATAATATTGTTTTTCCAGGTTCAGTTTTAAAAATCAAAGAACATTTTTATTTTCCAGATATTTGTAGAGGTTCTCATGAATGCACTAAGCCTTCAGCGCTGATTTTGGTACCATTTTCATTTGCTGCACGTATAGGTTCTGAAACGATTTCCTTCCAGAAGCGTGGTAGGAAACCGATGTATTCTTTCATAAGAGATTCGTTGTATGCGTTTATGAAAGTTATGTGCAAGAATTTATGTGAGCAAGTAGATGTTTTAGGAGATGGAAAATATTTTTCATACCGTGTAAAAATATCTGGATAATGAGATCGGCAAAAGGCTCTCTCCAGCTCTTCAAGCTGACAGCCATTAAATGTAGTTCGATATCGTCGCTGTTTCCTTTTAAAGGGTTGGTCATCTGAACCATTATCTGAATCCGGTGCCCCTTCGGACATTTCATCCATAGTCGGTTGTTTACTTTGATCATCAGTAATTTCGCAGGTGTAGCCGTCAATTTGTGGAGACCCCAACAAATTCCTGGTTTCCTTCTCCTCGCAGATATGGCTGTCACTGGATTTTTCTGAGAAAGTTCTCTTTGCCCCTTTGGGAAGTGAGGGTTCGGAAAGATCTTCAACAATTTCTGTAAGGGCAACAAATTGTAAAATATCATATAAAAATTGAATGAGTAACATAGTAGACGAGGTCACTTAAATGTAAAATCGTGAAATTACAAAAGGTGAACAGGTATATTGCCGAATATTGTGACAAGTCTGAATCACAAATAAATAATTAAACGTGTATGGTGATGACACGGGAGAATTGCTTGTTCAGACAAGTGGAATGGAGCCATGCGTCGAATTGTAAAAAACGACACATCTGATAATCTCCAGCAACAGCAACGTCATAACTTTAAGAGGTATCAAAAATTCTTGTGGAACAGGTCCCTCGCCGTGTCTAGAGGAGTGGACTTTATCAGCTTACATGACACTTTTCGAGATAAGGGTAACACTATTCATCCATTAAATTACTTAACACAATAGACAAGGGCAAATCTAGAATCATGGATGACATGGATGTTTCAGACTGAAGCACAAGGCTCCAGCCTGGCGTCTTGTTACATATTGTTTGCGCATTGTGCCTTGGAGTTTTAGTAATTAAATAATGAGAAGAGGAACTAGAGTCTGTCGACGGCTGCTCAATCAGAAGGTTGTTTAATGACTCACTATCTGATTCACTTAAATTGATGAAATACGGCACCTTCAAAAACACATACTCTTACCATTAACTAAGCTGAGCTTTTAAAATTCATGAAAGACGAATCGTGACACATTTTTATTCCCTATTTCGTGCCTCTTCCAGCTTTACCACATAATAATCTAACCTGTTTAAATATGGCTTATTTCATGCGAAATAAATCCGAAATTATTGCACAATTTATAATAATTTATTACCTGGTTCTGGTTGATCCTCACACTCCTCCTCGTCTTTGCATCCAACAAGGTGTCTTATTGAAAATATGGATTTTGCTGGACGTAAATTTGTCGACGCCATCGTATGCTCCTGCGATACCATTTTGCTGTGTTGTCAATAAAATTATTGCCAATAATTATTGTCGAAATATTCTCACTTTCTCAAAAGCCGATTCACAGGGTCAGTAACAATATAAAATATAATGTGTCATTCACTGAACAAAAATGATAAATCCGAGTATCGTAATGCCCCAATCAGTAGCTATATTCATTACAGGGTGGCCGTATCACTCTCAACGCTTGTCAAGCCTTCCGCACAATTGCACTACACTCTTCGTAATTAACTTGTCCATTTAATGTATTACGATTGTTTTGTTGGTCGATATTGTTCCATTGGATGTAAACACCAAAAGTCGGAATCAGGCATTGCTGGGATTACGAATAGAACAACTTATCTGATGATATTCACCAGGATTTACCGGTAACGAGATCTCAAGGGGAGATATTTAGTGACTGATGTCACTTGTGTTAGATATAACATATCAACCTTACAATTCCAACTTTTCTTGCCCTCTGGACGGGAGGTTATGTACACTTCATAGATTATTTCAGCAATATGAAAGTGCAATGTATAGAGAAGTCTTAGCAAGCAGGTCCTCTCTCTCGCTTCTACCGTAGCAATACTGAGCAGACGTGCTAGCAACTGAGCTAGATGAAGGGATATGAAAAGTTCTTTTCTAGTTGTACGAATGTTTACCTGGCTCAGGTAGAAGATGCTCTATCCGACAATGCTGAAAAGTGTGAAGTGAGCTAGAAGTACATTGCATATGGGGTTGTAAGCACAGAGAAAATGTACCTGTGTCCCTCTTGATTGTACAGGTAAAAGATATATGATGTGCAACACAGTGAAGAAAATGTATAAAAATAAAACTTCTTCGTGTCTAGGTAGCTAGAGGCAGGCATATCCATTTTCTGGGTACGCCTTTCCCAAAGCTGTGAAAGCCACTGCGAAAGAAGGAGGCGTCCACAACCTGTTTCTTATTAATGTACTTGCACACAATGTGCAACGAAATCCTCCAGCAGCACTCTTTCATAACAAACATCCTATGCTTGTAGTATGCATTAATACACACATAATAATATTGATTCTGAACATTTTATCCGTGTTCCATCATCCAAGTTTCACGCAACTCTTCTTTCCACTCAAAAGCACAAATAAAAACAGGTCAATTGCAATATTTGTCCATGTATATAGTTTTATAACTTACAAAAATAGCAATTCCGGTCAAAATTAACTTGCTTCTGAAAGAGTCTCCACGTCGTCTATTTTTATTCTAAAAGCACTTCTGCCTTTAAAATATTCACAGATTACTAGTGTTGGCTGACTTAATATGGTTTCGACTACTATCAAAAATTGAGGATCTTTAAGCTTTGTGCTTATCTTATCGTACATTATCCCAGAAAGTAAGGAAAGAAAACATACCCGTTCTGAGGTTTCTCCATCATTTTCCAAAATTCTACGTTTTAGAAAAATTAATATCAAATTTTAATTAATATTTAAAGCAATCGAATTTGAATCAGCTACTAACGAATATCCGGAATTTCGCACGGGGAAAGTAAATATTTAAGGCAAAACATAAATTCTTTAAGTTCATGAATTGCCAATTGTTATCTTCCCGTAGCTTCGACAAACCGGTCTTTGTTCTCTCACTCACACGCTTGAAGCCCCCTACCACAAAGGGTGGACTAATGCCAGCGACACCTTGGCCCCGCGAAATACATTGTTTGTTGACTCCCCTTCTGTTCGCTGTGTTTTGATGACAGAAAAGAGGTAATTATTGTGTAAAAGCACCTGCTCTTACGACCACCATAAAATGGATGAAGTTTAATAATATTTTGTATTTCTCACAAAGAATCCAGTGTTCCACTCCAGTTTTTTCAGTGACATCAACTACTTAGGGATATCTATAAAAATGGCTGATATCGGTACCCCAAGCAAGCCCCCAAGGGGCAACAAAACGGGTAAAGAGACTGGTGTGCTGATGTCAGTAATTAAAAGTTTGTCATCGTCAGCGTCGACGGAACATAGGGACAGGGAGAAGACCAAGTTGGAGAAGGAGTTTCGAAGGAGTGACCAAAAACTGGATTCTCTAGTGTCAAAACATCAGGAATCGTTAAATGCAATAATGATGGTATGTATGGAAAATTATAATTTTAATTTGTATACTGGGAGGGTGACGGAAGGCAATGTTCAAGATATTTTCATTCAATGATAATGATTTCTTATTTCTTTTCTGTGACCTCTAGACATTTGGACATGTGTGTGGAGAAATTGATGGGGCTAAAACCAGACTTGCTTCGGTTAAAGGAAATTTGCAAAAGTGTAAAATGCTTCTGCATTGTAGAAGGGAAGAACTGGAGCGTTTGTGGCTAGAAGGCATTGAGCATAAACACGCTTTAGGAATTTTGGAACAAATGTAAGTTTAAAACACCCATAGACAACTGACTATAGACTGTGGGACAAAGGCGGATTGATCAAGAAATTTCTCCAGGTGCTATAAATAAACAAATTTGCTTTCGTTGCTTGTTAGTGAACGACTAAGATCCAGCTCAGACCAGTTCAACAAGCTTTTGAACAAGCAGCAATATCTTCCAGCAGTTGAAATTTTAATGAGCTCAATTAATAGCTGGAATGATAATTTGGATCAAATCGACGGACTTCGGGATGTGAGGATGGATTTAAAATCGAAAAAAGAGGTATGTAATGAGAGTACTCATGATCAGTAATTCACATTTGTTTTTTATGTGTGTTCGAGAATTTGATGAAGTATTTTTAATTTTTATTGTCTTTCGTTGTAGAAAATATATGAAACATTAAAGGAAGAACTTTACAATGAAATGTACTACAAACTGAATAGTTCAAATGCATTTGAGAAACGGCAAGGCTCCGGTGTTTTTAATCCCTTTCAACGGTCAAGCTCGGATCGAATGAGTTCAGGAAGGAATAGAGGTGCTAATATCAAAGCAAGAAAGATATTTTTGGACTTCGGGAATCCAGCTGCAGTAAAGTAAGACGATCATAACTTCTCGTTCTTTACACTCACATTAGTAAGGTAGTAATGTTGTCAAACGTGTTATTTTATTTAAATTTTTGTTACTGTATTCGTAGTGGTTATGTGAAGCCCGGTGAAGCTCATGAACTTGACGCTTTTATTACAATGACGATTAATTGTATGGTATTGCTCAAGGAAGTGCCGAGATTTTCAGACGTAGGATCTCTAATAATACCTATTTTAAATTATAAGTTATACATACTGTCGTTTCATTGGATTCCTTTGTCATGGGATGGTGCTGCTATTATCAAATTATCATGCTTATCTTATTTAGGACCTAAAAAATCAAATGGAAGAAAAGTTACTAGGTGTAGTAAATAGTGCCTCTCAGCAAGTGATAGAATTTGGTGATTCAAACGGTATTAATGTTACTGACGTTTCCCTTTTATCGGAGCTGCTAAAGGTAAGCTTAGTAATTTACCATGAAACCAATTAAGATGATATGACATTAATATGAAAATGAATAAATTTAGAAAAGTATAAATTTCTTTTCCGCAGTTACTATTTTCTCAGTTCCGCTGGATAGTTAAGACTCATGTTGAAATCATATCTGCAATGAACAAAGCGATAGGACATAATCGAACAAACAGCAAAGTGAAGTTATTTTACGATGAAGACTTTGTTTGGTCGAGGGTGCAATCTGTCGTAAGTCGTAATTTAATTTCTGTGTTGATGTACAATTTTATCCATCTCCGCATTCAGACTTGAATTATCCGTAATAAATTTTCGACTTCAATTTTTTGATTTTTAGTTGCAGTCAACCCTGAAAATATACTTCGATTTAAGCGATTCAAAATCAGATCATTCCGCCAGTATTAGTCCCTCTAGGGATCCTTCTTATAGTGATATTAACAGTTTCTTCGTTAAAAAGCGACAAGCTAGGTGAGTTGAAAAATGTGATGATGTATTAATATTTCGGATAGTTGTTTCTGTGTTCTTTTAGCCATGAATTTCGCTTAATCTGTGAATGTTTAAAACAATTTCCGCAGACCTAAACGTACTCCACTTTTTAAGTTCGAGTACTCTCTTCACGGACTAAATATTAATGAATACGTAGCTAATCAGGTATGTTTAAAGTTAACTTTCTAATTTCAACAATTACCGACTAAGGATATAAGCAATAATAACATTGCAATGTGAAAATAATTTTCTAGGACGATCGTAGCATTGCAGATAGAAATAGATTCTTAGTGTGCAAACCAAATCCTCGCAACATTGTTACCGTATATACCCCAGTTCAGGAGTTTGTTGCTGAAATAGAACAAGCAACTAACGGGTACTAATACATAAAACTGTGAAATTCAACGCATTTTAAAATATCGCAATAGCTTTTGAAAAGAAACTATTCTTTTGTTTTCAGAAAAAAGTCCGAGCTTAGAATTTTCATGGCGAATATAATTAATCGTGTGTTCGGTAAGTTGTTCGCAGCGTCATCATTCACACCATACATTTACCACAGTTTTGTAATTCTTGAATAAATATATAATTGTTATGTATACTTTGAAATGAAGTTCAACAATTGTATAAGGAGATATCTGATGCTGTTGAAATGTCAAGAAAAAATTCTGATTGTTGGAAAGATGTAATATCGGCAGAAGAAACAAAAACATTGAAATGCTCCCGACCGTTGCTTCAGGTACTGTCCTTTGTTTTTTTATTGTGGGACCTATCTTATTGTTGATATTTTTCGGAAATATTAAGATATAGATCAATAATATAGATGTAATACGAAATATAAAGCTGTGTTCCTTTTGAAATTCTATAGAGTATAGTACAGATTGGGAGAAGTGTCCAAGAAGTTTTGCCACTATCGAAGGATTTGCCTTCTCATAGCGAACAACTACTCCGCATATTGGAATCTCTACTAATATCATACAAAGAAACGTGCCAGAATGCTTATGCTGGAATTGTGCAGCCTGACACTGAAGACAAAGGTAATTTTTGCTCCGTTCTAAATCATGGTTCTTCAATGTTCATTAATGCACGAATAACATTAATATCGTATCGTAACCCTTCGATTTACTTTAGGTGTAATTTCAGCTACCTGGGTCAAGGATGAAGACATTGAGAGATTACTGAAATCTCTGCCAAATTGGTTAAAGTTACAGAAAGCTAAAGATAAGAAAATTACAGAGAGTATGGATGAAAGTCCGGAAGATGTGAGAACACAAAATCTTAGAGAATCCGACCTTTTAACCGGAATATTTAACGGTAAAACGGTGATGAAGCATGAAATTCTTTCGGATGTAAAACAACTTGAACAACTGGCTCATCTGCAAGAGAGTTTGGTAAGAATTGTATGATAATTGGGAATTTATTCCGAATTGACCCGATATCTAGAAGTTGATAACTCGAGGGAATGCTTTGATATGTTAGTATTGTCAATAATGTCAAAGAAGCAGAAAGAAATCATGGAATATATTGATGTTACAGGAATGGTTCGCTGAGGTAGTGAAAGAGGTGGCAACAACGTTTTACACCAACGCCGACCTTGAAGTTGACGTTAAGGATTTGGCAAGAAAAGTTCTGAAACTTGGTGGACTCTTCCAAGAACTCGCTGACATTTGTCTATTAGTTTTGCACCTGGAAATTAGAGTGCACTGTTTTTTCTACTTATTACCTATGGCTCAGAAAGGCGAATTCTCTCCGAATGTGGACAGCCAAAATCCAGACCCCGAAGTAGTGCAGTTAAATAAAGATTTGTCGAACATAGAGTACGCCTTGAACACATCTCTGCAGACTGTAAAAACCAGGGTATGTATGATCTCACAGTTAGAAGTTTGATTACGGTTTTTACGAATTTTACTAAATTCTTTCTTTCTTACAGTACATATTTCAAGGTCTGGGCCAACTCATAGCGACAATCCTAATTGGTGGTGCTGAGCACATCCAACGAATAAACGAAAATGGTGTAAAGAGAATGTGCCGAAATATCTACGCAATTCAACGAACGCTATGCGATATAACAAATCAGCCTGTTCACGCTATGGATCACGCCAGACAATATTATGAGCTATTTACTTTAACCCCTGAGGTAAGAAATATAACTTTATATTCCAGGTTAAAATGATCTGCCTTCCACCTGGAACTCGTAGTCTACTTTTGTAGATATGTATTTGAATGTATACGATGCATGCAATTTTTCGAAAAGTGACTTAATACATTGGGTATGTGAACATGGTTTAGGAGCTCGTGGATGCAATATTGGAAAAAGGGCCGCAGTTTAAGGAACTGGAATACATGAATGCCTTAAAGTTGCTCTTCAAAAGCAAACCAGGGTATAAACCGCAGTCACTAGACGAGCAGCTCAATCGGTTGTCGAATATATTAGGGGATGTTGGTGTCGTTGTATGATATGATGTGGCAAACTAGACTTTACCGTTGTATTCATGTATAATGTGATGGCAGCCTATTAAAATGGACTAGACGGCTGCACTAGCTCACATTTAAGGTATAGACTAGTGAGAAAAGTTACCATTGCATGATATCTTCAGTATGTGAGTTGAATTTAATAAAAAATATGAAGTGCTAAGGGATGTAAATGAATAATGATGGATATCTTCCAAGTAGGACTGGTAGCTTCTACTTCATGAATCAACCATTTCAACGCGTGCTTTATCTGATTGTGTTCGTCGTATAAGCTCCGTAGTTATATTTAAGACATTTATTTGACCTTTTGACAGCATTTGTCAGAGATTATTAAGGAGTTTTATAGTGTTATCACTGTTATTAAAGGAGGTACAAATTATTTGATTTATATGTGCAAGGATATTTATTGTGATGTTCGACAGAAATTCAAGGGCAATGATAAGTTTGTATATGTGAAAACCAATCATGAAAAACGCCAGCTTTAACGAAGTTTGAAATTTTTCGCTTTGTCTTTATTTAAGAAAACGTTACAATAAAACGAAAACGTCCTACTTGTCTAGACATGTCTTTATTGCAATACTGAGAAGTTTATTTCTAAGCGCCATACAATCAGCAATAATAACGTAATTTGCGTCATTCCAAACAATCACGATAAGAGCGGATATAACATACGCTGCAGTTAAAATAACATTAATTTTTTACACAACTTACAACCATTTATTGCTAAAACCTTGAAGCTTTTATTCTTAATATATATTTACAGCAAATAAAAATAGTTTAGATGAACTCAAGGCGGTATTTACTACCGGACAGCAAAGATACAAGAAAACATTATTGCATCTAGTTTGAATATCTCATTTCAGTACTGCAAAGGATTAAAAATATCGCACTTAAGACGCACGTGGGCACATCCTTCAATCTCCCCTTTGTCTATATTTAGAGTTCCAGTGGGGCTTGAACGAAGCTGTCTTCACAACACTCATGCACTTTGCAGTATTAGTTTAATAATCACGTCTACCGATAATAATGGCAGAGTGGTAGAGTGACGCATACTCAAGTAGTTTAAAATAATAGTTTCCAAGAGCCAGTTCAGCATACATCAATCATCCATCCATATGAATATATAACGACTATTATATAGTATTTTGCATGTTGTATTTAATGCATATAGATTACTTACAAAACTACGTGGAATATCACAATGTAGGTAATAAAACTTGTACAAGTTGGTTTGTGACTTTACAATCGATTACCTTTTAGTCACATCTTAAATAAGTAAGTGCGCCCAACGCTCGAAATATTTTAATAGGGCTTCTTTTTTAACGCGAGTACAATCACGCGACGTCACGATAAATACATATGCAAGGATAATTACATGACGCTAACATTCATAGATACATAATACACTACATACTCGCTATAAAGGTTAGTTAAATGGAGAAGCTGAGTTTAAAAATGAACAGAGACGTGATAAAAAATTTTTACGATGCGCATGCACACATTATTATCCAGGTTTTGATAAAAAGTTAAAAATCAACGTTGCATCAAAAGTCTACAAAGAAATATGGACGTGGACGAAGTAAAATCTTTAAAAATGAGTCATATCTGTTGTTGGCATCTTTTAAGAACGTTTTAAGGACAAGAACTCAAGGACATCGCTTTGAATACAATTCAGGGGTGTTATGTTTAATTATAAAATTTTTATGAACCAGTTAGTTTTATGTTATCTCAAGGTTTGCATCATTATAACAAGCTAAAACCGAACCTGGTCCCATGAAACTGAAATCCTTAATGATTTTTTTTTAAATTCAAGAAAAAATAGGGAAATACGCTTTTTTCCTTCTCGTTTGGCAGACAAAGAACTGACCATTGATGATGATCATTTGACAGTTTGGAAGCACATTTATAATAAAATGCGTTGTACCGTACTTTAGTACGTGTATCAGATTTAAAAATTACATTTGGTATATCTAAACAACAACAAAAATTCGCAACAATTGAAGATTCTAACATTTCTTTTTGTTAAAATTTTTACATTTGAAATATCCTGAGAAGATAATGCTTGCAGAATTGCGATCTCATAGCGTGGTCACTGTACACCTTGTGCAAGTGGAAGGGATGCAAATACTGAGATTTCTGATGGGAGATTTCTGGCGAAATATTTTCGCTAATAATACTCTTTTTCTGATTGTCGCCACCGCTTCCACCACCAGCAGTGGAAGTGGAAGAACTCAACGTTGAACTTCGGACTAGCTTGATCCAGTCAGACTCTGGGGCCAGCCCTCGGAACAAAAGCGGAAGTGCGAGCTCATCCATGACGCCGTGATGGAGTAGCACGTTAGCCACGGAGTAGAAGGGCTTCGTCGCTGAAGATGGCAGGTAGTACATAGGGATCGTGTCATGATACAGATGAATATCCGTCCCTAAATTTAAAAGTAACTTATTCACGTATTCGCGAAGAATGAAGCAAAGCTCTGATTGATGTCCGTCGTCCTGCATGGTACATCGTATATGTCTAAATTCTCTTGGAGAAATCCGATGAGATTTGGAATCCTCTAGCAGATTATGATCTTTTCCTGAAAAGGACATGAAGCACAATTACCATTAGTGTGTGTCCACTTCCCAATTATTGTAATTTTTTAGTTGTATCAGTGTCATGGTTCACTTACCATCCAATCCTTTATCATGGATGCTCTGTGAAGTTTCATTCAATTCTTGGTAGTCCTGTACTACCCCAACCAAATTGAGATACACCTTCTTCAATCCGTCAAGAAGGATTTCCATCTCCCGTCTCAACTCATTATCACTATCATTTATAATGATTTCTTCTGAACCACCTCCAAACGAGGATGACGGAGGGAGGGAAGTGGTGGAAGTTGAGGCTGTGGTAGTAGTGGAAACAGAACTCTCTGGCTCGGAACCCTTTTCAGTTGTGGGGATATGATCGGAAACCTTCGTGAGGACTGCAATGGTCTTATCATTGTCAATTGTAGCACCTTTAACTTCGAATGGCTTATTTTCGAGACTAGTTTTTTCTGTTGTGTTTGAGTTAGAGTTTGCTTGACTAACATTGTACGCGTCCTTTTCGTGACCCGTTCCTAACACTTCATCCGGTCTGTGATACGTGGGAGGAGTCGGAGGTTCTATATGTTCCACATGGTACAGCGGCACTCCAACAGAACTCTCTGGCGTGGGAGTTGTGGACACTATCTGCTCACTACTAATGTCCGAGCTGATTGTATGATTTCCAGTAGAATTTGTGGAGTGTTCTGTGGCAGTTGCTTCAGATGTTGGATTGACAAGAATGGCAGCTTCAATTTCATCGGTGGGTTGACTATTAGGACTCGGTGTGGATGATGAAGTGTCTGTGATGTCATCGTCCGATGAGGTCGTTTCATCATCCTCTTCTCCGACCTCTACATCATCCGTGGTTTCATCGATTCCTGAAAATGTTTCATTGCTACTTTCCTGGCCGTCTTCCAGCTCTACTAATGGAATGGCATCATATCTCCCTGTCTTCACACCACCCCAATCAGCGTCGGAAACGGTAAGATCCCAGTGTTGACTGTCAGGCTGTCGTTGACGCTCATTTTCTGTTGAGTTGTCATCTCTCGCAGAAGCTTCCCCTATTCTGTTGAGTCCTCCTGTCACTGGAACGTATGAGGTTTCCAGTGTTTCAAGTTTCTCTGCCGAAGTATTATCGTCTGCCTGCTGTGGCGTTTCTACATTGGTTGCATTTGTGTTTTCTGTGTTTTCTTTAACTGCCGATTCAAGAACAGCGTCAACACTTCGCTTCTTAATTGTTGCTGGCTCAAGGATATAAGTATCTTGACCGACAAGGAAATATGTTAACATTTTCCATGTATTTACCAGACCATCAAGTAGTCTTGGAAGCTTTTGTCCTCTAGGATCAAGCTTGGGCCACGACTCTTTTGTAACAGGCACATGACGGTTCTCATGGTCAGATGAGCTAACCCAAATCTTGGTTTTGTCAAGTCCCTCAATGTTCCACGTTTTAATAAGAGTCTCATCCGTAATAACAACATAGCCCTTCACTTCATAGTTCATCTCCATTGCACCCAAGACGCACTCATAAGTGGCTCTCGTGTATGTTGGCAAGAAACTGAAGGAGCGGTGCTCGACAGACTGATACTTTCTCAAAAACAAATCCACGGATTCGTGTGGATTTCCACAGTAGAGCATATTGGGGAAGGAAGACCTATAGAGAACTTCGAGGGTTGGGATAAGATCGTAATGGTGATTGGTGAAAGCTATGATGAGCAACACATCAGAGTGAACCGTGGAAGGTTGATATGGTATAAGTGAACCAAAACCAGGACACATCGTTTCAGCCATAGCTTTCAGAATTGGGAAGCCATCGACAGAGGCTTCATGGTGTTTGGAAAGAGCTTCGTGCAAGTGCTTCGCAGATCTCGAGGCACTCAAGAATGCAGATCTTGGGTCGGAGAGGTAAGTGGATTTCTCTACAACTGGGAACCCTGTCCTGCGGTATGCTCCAGATTGATCAGGTAATATGTCATGTGGGTAGTAATCTAGTCTAGATCTCTCAGTAGGCTGTGAAGTGGCAAGCTCTGGATGAGCATTTTGCTTGTACCTTCGGTAATATGAGTCGTAAGGAGAAAGCGTCCTGTCCTCTGGTCGTGTAGCATAACTAGACTCTTCCTGGCCTAGACTTGGATCAATATCGGCCACTTGAGAAATATGAGTAGACCAATCAATAGGTGCATAAGTGGAGTTCTCTTCTGGAGGCAGTAATCCAACAATCTCGTCCAGACCAGAATTTTCAATTACGGTCGGTCTCTCCGTCTCTCGTTTATCTCTCTGACCTGTCAGCTCATCCTCAGTGTTGATCCGAATAACGAGCTCTTTGAACGTTTCATTTCTCTTCGTGACGAACTCCTCACTTTGTAAATCTTGGTTGGGCTCAAGAGATGGGTAGAAGGAAACACCATGAAGACCATCTGCACCAAGGCATGGGTTGGTGTGAGATCGTCTTCTTGGTAGCATTGGCGGCTCCATATAATGAATATTCTTTAGGTCCATAATCCAAGATTCTATGAGTGACAAGTCTTTCCGCTTAAGGAAAATGGATTTGGAGAGCTCTTTGGACATCAACAGCAGACATCTGAAGGTTGATCGGGAACGGCAATGCCAGCGCTTTAAGAGTTTCGAAGAGCCCCCCGAATGGTTATTATGCGAGTTTGATGGGCTGCCAACACCAACATCGCTTCCACTTGTACTTCCGCTCGTGCTAACGCCAGCAGGCGCTGGATTCTGCTCGTAGTCACCTCCAGCGAAATAGTCTTGATTCCTGTTGGTAAAAAAGTTTTCATATTTTTTTCAATTATGCTCCATTTCATAACGTAGTCGCTCATATCAATTGTAAAAAGGGAAACCATTTTTCTGCTATTAACACCTTAGCATGGGAATTTCTATAAATTAATTATTAAGATGTGACACGATATTTATGAAAGTGACGGTTTTTCTCATTACTCCACAGAATACTTTTACATGCGTACATGCAATCCTTAGAATTTCAATTACGTAGTACCTACCGATACGCAGTCAATAAAATCTATATTCATAAAGGAGAATGTCCGGGCGGACTATGTCCGGGGATGCATTCGAAGGGGTTTAAAGCTATCGACCTGAAACCTTCA
>JAQFZW010001530.1:0-25893 GCA_034687055.1 Heteromurus nitidus
CGAATTCTCACTATGGCATTTTGCGAATGAGTAAGTTCAAGTTGCTTAGCAAATTGATTATTTAAGTGATTCTTAAGTATTTTATAGAGAATCGCATGCTCAAAAGATAATCGATTACATCGATTTTTCCCCAACGTGACTAAATTGCGTGATTTTAACTTTTCAGCTGAATTGTGGGACGAGTACAATAATATACTTTTTTATGTATGACTATAATAACACAGCCAACTGGAGCCATTTTTTGTTCGGCCATATTTTGTGTGATGAGAATGAGACGTTTAACGTAGCCAGATGAAATGTGCATTCGTTTCAGAGTATTCCAACATTTTTGCAAATGTTTTAAAATGACAAACAGATACAAGTACAGGGAGTCTTCAAGGATTGTGGCGATCGTGGACTTGATACTTGATACTTGTCATACTTGTTACTCTCATCAGCCTGCTGACTTTTGTGGGAGCAGTATACGTGACAATGGGCAGGCCTGAAGATGTGCAACAAATGATCAGCGAGTATTACCCGGAAGTTGGGAGAAACGCAGTGATTTTGTCAATGTGGCTTTCCACAGGATCTCTCTTTGTTCAGAATGTGTTCGCTTGGATTGGGAACTACAAGTTGTTCAGAGCGACGAGAAAGGTGAGAATGATTACAAATTAAAAATTTATTTGGAAAGCAATTTTTTAAAGTAGCAAAAAGCTGTGTGGAACTATAAAATTAATTATGTTGGTATTAATTTTTGGTTTCAGGATGCCCCTCTTGAGAAAGCCCTTTCTCAAGCCAAATTCTGGAGATTCGTTTTTATTTTTTTCAATACCCTTGGCTGCATATATTTTATCGTTGAGGGGAACTGGGTGAGTCTCATTGTGACAGTGGTGATTGTTTGCATGATGGTCTACCCGGTCTGGAACTATATTAATGAGATGAAGAGTGCTACTGCGACTGCCCAAGGGAATTCTCAGGGTGAAGGATTACCGGGTGAAGGATCAGGTTACCAAAATTTATATTTAATTTATTACGTTATATTTCATCAGTTCAGAATTTGTATTTTTTCTGAATATTCTAGAAACACCACATCCAATTTATTGGACTCGGGTGTAGGGCATCAAAGCGTAAAACTGCTTGAGATTAAAATGAAACCTGTTAATTTTCAATTTTTTGATAATTTCTCCGTATTTATTTATTTCCAAAGCCTATTTAAAATATCAATTTTATTTAAATAATATCTTGCCCACGAACGCTGAAAGGCAATGCTGATGAGATTATAGCAGATGAGAGATTTGTGTCACACAATAATTAGCACAATAGTTTAATTCAAAGCGATAAATGCATACAATCTTAATGTTTAACGTGTCAGTCCCAAACTTTTGACACACTTTTTGTAAATATTTTTTTGCATTATTTTTGTGATTGTCTCTTAATAAAAGTTTGGCATAGTGGTCACGAGTAATTTGAACCTAGTGTTGAGTATTTTCACAAGTAAAAATCTCACTGAAATTTGAAATTAATGCTTGAATTGGATCACTTCTTCAGAAGCCTTCTATAAGTCCATAAGCTTCCAACGTTGACAAAGTCACATACAAACCCCAGAGGGAAATGAATAGAGCGCTGGTTAAAAATTTGAACATGGCCGGACCACCGAGCTCACCACCTCCAAAATTTGGCAAACGTCTTATCAACAAGACTGGAATGGCAACAAGAGCGCACCCACACAGAAGAAGGATGGAGTAGCCCAAACTGATCAAAAAGATAAATAACATATAAATATCATCTCAATTCGTAGAATTTTACTGTAAAAAAATCATTAGTATTTTTTAGAATAACCTTCCAGGGTCAACATGAAACATTCCACAAACATAGCCTAGATTCTGAATACGAACACAGTCCTTGATGTATTCATGGTAGAAGGTGGAGATCGTCCAGGCAAGCCCAATTCCAAGAAACACGTTGACAGTATTCCTCCCCAAAACATTGCCCAAAGACGAGTCTGCAGAATCATCCTGGATTGCGGCGACTCTGTTCACGAAAGCGTCTTGAAATCACAAGAGAATATCAGGCCTGGTTATTTCAACTTGAAGAAAAAAACTTGTTTGAGCTTTGATCAGTATTATTTCTGTTTATACCTGGAACACTCGTTCCTAAAGCAATGAACGTGATCGCTGTAACTGAATCCTTGAGCCCAACAGTGCAGCCCAAATGCGAGGCAAGATCCCCAATTAGCGCTGTGAGCACACCGATCCCAATAATAGACACGAGGAAGGCTAGATATCCATTGCAAATATCTGCGTGAAAGCATGATAAACAGAAGCTTTATGTAAACAAAATGTCATTATGTAAATAAGCTTTTCTCTCTTCGTGGACTATATATTCACCTGTCGGTGGAACAAAAGCGAATGTAATCTTCCAGAAGAGGGTGACCAAGTGCAGAAAATAATCCCCACACGTGGGCTTTTTCTCCTTCTCTCCTTCCTCGTCAAGCTCTGTTCATAAAAAAATTTGCTTTTCACGAAAACATTCAATAAATAAAATGGACATAATTTTATTCTCAATTTAATTCTAGTCACTAACCTGGACTCACTGTAAATGCTTCCGTGAATTGCTCCATCCATGAAGAAGTTCCGACGAGGGAAGAAGCATCTCTTCCTTGCAAAAGATGATCTACGGTATCCTGTTCAAAATGAGCTTAATTTTTAAAAAAATTATCTTTCATATTAAATTTTCCTTTCCGAAATTTTTACCTTGAACTCCTTATTCTCATGAACACGCATTTCACACCTGTCCTCTGATCCTAATTGAGGCAATCCCTGAACCGCTATCTTTTCCGCCGCCGTAAGTTCCGACTCGGGCTTGTTCCTCATCGCAAATGCTGCTAACTGGGCTTCTGTCGCTGCGTATTACACATTATTATACAATTTTTTTTTCAAATTCAAATCAGTCATTTCCTCGCAATAGAAATTTTTTGTTAATTTTCAAAACTGAACTTTACTTACGATCAAGCAGAATGGGTTCCGATATGCAAACATAGAAAAATGCCACCTTTTTGTAGACATCTTCCTCGAGAACCTCAACAAAAATGGATTTTCTGAAAACAACAATCAATCAATTCCTTTTTAAATTTAAAAAAAGAAATTTCTCAAAAAATATTTCAAAAGACTCACTCTGTCTCATTATTTTCGAAAATAAGTTCCCCCTGAACATGCACATAATGCTTCCCCTCCTTGGCAGTACCTTCCTCCGTTTCATACGGAATGGCAACCCTCCCCCTCGCCCCCACATAGCGATACACCTTCACCTCATACCTCCCAATTGACTCCATCGTGTCAACTTCCTTCTCGTCCAAGGTGAACACTCCGCAATGGTCATTGTCGAGAATGCTCACCTTCACGAAACACATTGACGGCCTCAGACAAACTTCCGGGAGCCTTGGAGGCTTCCCAATTTTCACCGTGATAGGATACAGCGTGTCATACTCAGGAAATCTCGGATTTGTCAGTTGCACAAAAAATTCTCGATCCCCCTCGTAGTTATCGTTGTCAATAATCTTGAGAGTTAGCGGCCTCTCCATTTCCTCCGACGAGAATAGAATGGTGCCTTCATCCTCCACAAAGTCCTTCCCTGCGCTAGCACTGCTGTCCAGTGTTTTGTAGTCGACCAAAACACTGAGGAACCTGTCGCCCCCTTCCCTGCACAGAGTGACCTTCAACTTGCCCACGTTCTCCACGACGGTGTAGTGACTCTGCTGAAAATATATTTTGGTCAGGTAAGCATCCTCCATCTTCCCCCTTGATTTCTTTAAGTTGGCCTTCTTCTCCTTCAGCTTGTTGAGGATACTCTGCCCTCCAGCAAATTTATGAGTGGCCTGCATCCTGTAGAAAGCTCTTGACTTGTGACCTTTCTTTAACAGCTGCTTCCTCGCAAGTCCCTCCAATTGATCGAGGTCAATCTCGGGATATTTCATTCTCAGCTCGTGGAGAACTTGCGTGAAGTCCCTCCGACTTTTTTCAATGTCTTTTACCTCATCCTCAGAAATTTGATTTCGGAGGCCGTTGCCGTCGCTCATCTCGTCAACTCGGTCCCCGTACGGATTTATGATCCAGCGGTAGACCCTCCTGTCCACGAAGTATGCCGTGAGCACCGTCGCTGGAAAGAAGAGGAGCGTGATGAGCCCCTCCTTGAACTCTACCACTCCAGGCGACCTCACTTTGAGAACGTAGAGCAGCCAGAGGAATGCGAACAGAGACCAAATCGCCATCAAGAAGAATACTCGAGGATGCTTAATTCGCCGAACTTCCCCCTGTGGGATGACACTCACGCAAATTGCTGTTGTCACGAGCAAGTTAAATGCCGCTGAGCCAATGATGGTGGCGAGGCCTCTCTCCCCAGAACCGAAGTTTGTCGAGAAGGTGTCAATGAGGAGGAGGAGGATCTCAGGGGCGGAGGAGCCCAAAGCGACCAACGTCAAGTTCGCCACAGTCTCATTCCAAATGTGAACGTGGACTCTTTCTTCGTCTCCATTTGCCAGTTTTATCCTGACTTCCTTTTGCTTCGAGGTGATCACGTCGATCGCTGCCATGAATCTGTTGGAAGCGAAGAACACTCCGATGAATGTGTAAAGTAGTGCGGTAAAGTAGACGAGACCTCGCAAGAATCTGGCATTGGAGGTGAGATCTTTTTGGGGCTGCCAGACTGGGAGAAGTACGCCAGGCTCACAGGTTGAGTCATCATGTCCCCCGTTCCAGCTAGTATTCGAGGAGAAAGATAAAGTGGGAAAGAGCACAACGAGGAAAATTAGTGATTGGAACATAACACCCTTTTTACTTTTTTTCTTTTGGAATGGATGAAATGTATATTGTAGATTCGTTAAATTCTGGTCGTGAACAATGCTGTTCTTTCACTGTCACAAGGATGCTGGTCTATTAGGTTGATGTCACCTTCATCTAATGAGTTTGACATGGTTATAAAGGCGTCACCAAAATATTCCATGATTAAGTTTTTGGCAAATGTGGATTAGATTTGACTTTGGCAATATTATTTCAAAACTCGTTGAGTAAGATCTAAAAAACAGAATGAGTCGATTTAGCTCTAGTGAGTTTGGTCTGGTCTTGCTCCTGTTCATGTTTGTCGAAAGCACAAGGTAACACTGAACATGAGCCCAGTCAGCTGCATGAGACAAGGGGCAAACACTGGAACAGATTCATGGAAATTTTTTGTGACTTGGGAACAAAAAACAACTGTAGCATGTGTAGCTATATATAGGCTGTGTGGAGGTGGAGGGGAATCAACTCGACAACTTGCTGATGGATATACGATCACGATATGACGCAGTTTGGGTTGGCGTTAGCTTACGCACGCAATACGGGTATATGGGCATACGCGAAATGCATGTTTCTGGAGTAAGTATGCGTGTATCCAGGTTTAAAATATATAGTGGAGTAGTTTTTTGCTTGTAAAGAACACAAGCAAAGAGTGAAACAGGCCAGACCAAAAAGAGCTTTTCGCTGGAATAAATCGGATGGAGGAATGGAGGAAAAGGGGGAATGAACGTGTGTGTTAAATGGAGAGAGAGAGAAATGTAATAAAAGGCCAAACACGAGGAAGGTGTTAAGAGTTGAAGCCATTTGTCGTTGTTTTAAAGAAGTATAGACAAAAGCTCTTGGTTAATTAGCATATCGATTTAGCGATGGATAAATTGCGTGATTGATTAAAAAAAGTAGGACAAGTGGAAGCCATCATACATTTTTTACTTGACGTGGACATGGGCATGGTCATATATATACATCCACACGTATGAATGTATGTTGAGCATAGGACATTCAATCCAAATTCTAGATAGAATTTTAAAACACAAGCATTATTTTCACCTTCAGAACGTGAAAGGATAAACTCCATATCCAACTCCTTCTTCGAAATTTCCTTCCATTTTCGGAAGGTTGCAGTTCCCCAGTTGGGCTTTCGTTCGTTCACTACAACGGAAACTCGATTAAATTAGAAATATTAATTGAATCATAAACGTAAACTCATTTCTGGATACTTACCCTTGATAAGTGACGGATGTCCAGAGCTTTACAAGATTCTTGGAGAATTGCTCATCATGCAGGAGTGTCCGGCGAAATCATATATTTTCCATCTCCCCAAAGTCGAATTGATGCTGAATCTCGTCACCGTGTCCAACCACTGAAACAGAATTAATTGAATTATGAACATCATCGCTCTTTATATAAGTCTGTCAACTTCGTTATAAAAAACCTTACTTTTCGTTTCCTCTACAATTGTTTGGAATGATAATCCCATTATGGAAAAGGGGCCAGGACAAGCATATTGATACAAATACACGGGAAAATATTATGTACAATTTAACTTTGGAGTAACATTGAGATTGAAACGTTGGACTCAGGTTTGACGGCTACATTATATGCACTGAATTGTGAATTGAATTGAATGGGATTCATGAAATCAAAAGCATCTTTTTTATTCGGAAAAGTGATATGAGTAACATTCTAGTGGAAGCAATTATGGACATGTGTGGATAACATGAGAAAAACAAAAAATTACAAATCAGATTTTGAGCCCTGTTTGGTTTTTCTTCGAGATTAGTCCATAATCTTGCACAAGTTGAATCCAGAACTGGGCCTTATCTGTCATGTTCATTCTCACAATATGTGGATCTTTGTCTATCCTCAGCACATCAAAGTTGACTTGGTTCACATCGTTAGATTGCTGATCGCCGAGTTTCAATGGCTTCCAGTCGAATGCCTTCTCACTGCTTCCCCATTTGGACGAAGGGGTTCTATTGATAAAAGGAACATTTTGTTAAACAATAAAAATTCTGAATTAAGCTTAGGCAAAATTTTTATTTTCTAAAAACGAACCCCTGTTTCGCGAACGACTTCAACATTGAGACGTATCTCTTTGAAAACGTTTCATCTTCTGAATTTGGTGGGAACTCCTTGCCAAATATGATGTGCGGAAACATGTATTGTAGGTCATCTGCGTGACTCACCATCCCTTAAGTTCAGCGAAATAATATACAGATTTAAATCATGAAAGTAAAAGTATCTCAACAATTCTAATATTTTTAGGATTTAATTCTACCAGGGAACTCAAACAAATGGAGTGCCTTCAGCACATTGTAGTTTCCTTCGTACGCGAAAGTGTACGGATACACTTTGAATCCTTCCTTCGCCATTTCTTTCGCAGCGAGATAAACGGGGATCAAAAAGAGTGCATCCGAGAACATCTTCACCATTTGCTCCTTTGTTTCAATCGAGACTTGCTTCGAGCCAAAGTAAAACTCTCGAATTTTTCTGCTCACTTGAGGCAAATCTTCCGGTGAGAAATGAGTGTCCATGTATAATGCATTTGCAGCGATCTTATCCCAATTCTCATTCAAGTATGGAACATTGCTCGCATTACTTAAAATGACTACAACACGTAAAACATGCTAGATACTCATAAATATAAAGAAAGTCTCGTGAAGAGTGGAAGTCTAAAACGTGATTAGTTACATGATGCAAATATGGCTCCTTCGTCTTTTGTTCCACCGATAATCACAGGCACTGGCTTGGCATACTTTGAACGCTTGCCGATAATGGATCCTGGTCGACCGTAAAAGAACTTGTCTTCCGCAACTTCGGCGGTTGGCAGAAATCGGGAAATTATATATGTAACAGGCCATCTCTACAATTTACAATTTAAAAGTATTAGACATTCACTCACTCCCCCAATATGAATAGTTAAAATTAAGATTAGTGGAACCATTACCGGCATAAACCTTTGTTGAGCTGCTTCCAGTTCTGCGGCAGTTTTCTCCTCAAGACATTTACGAATTTGGATCGATGAAAGCTCCTTCTTCCCATTTTCAGAGTCACACTTCAAATACTTTGCTACTTGAGCCGCACTTTCACTGGGGTTTATGTCGTAGCCATTAGTGGAGAAGGCGGAACTTTGCATCACTGCTTTGTGATATAGGCCTGCCGCTTCAGGGGACATGAGGAGGTAGTGTATAGTGGCCGAACCTGCACTTTCACCAATCAGAGTGACTTGATTGGAGTCACCCTTGAAAGCACCAACATTCTTTTGAACCCACTTCAAAGCCGTGACGACATCGCGCAGTCCATTATTCGGAGGGAGTACGTTATCTTCGGTGGCGATGAAGCCTGATTTGAAATGAAGAGTGTCAATAAATAATAGAGCTACATTGAAGTCTTCGATGTACACTTATTGCGACTTGCGACATACGAATTGTGGTTGTTTTTAAAAGCATACCAAATATTCCCAGTCGATAATTCAACGTAACCAGGACCACTCCCCCGTCCATAAAGTAGTCTGGACCACTACTGGACCCGTCACCGGTTAAAAATCCTCCGCCATGTATCCAAATCACTACTGGAAGCTTCGTTCCGCCTTCATCTTCTAATTGTTTCTGTTAGACATAATTATAATTCTGTTGAGGGTATCCTTTCGCAAAGAAATGAAAATTGATTAGATTAATACCTGAGGAACATAAACATTGAGAAAAAGGCAATCCTCTTCAATGTTCGCTACTCCGGTCAAACTTGGTTGAGCACATATATTCCCCGGGATGTCTGCTACGCGAGAGTCCTTCCAAGTTTCTTGGAGGGGTTTAGAAGGCTAAAAATGTCAAGAAAGTGTCTGGGGTAAAGTAACACATGAATTAAAATATAAGTCTAATCATTGCCACCGACCTCGAATCTCTTCACAGGATTGGCATAACGAAGGCCTATAAATGCTGTGAAGCGTGTTTCACTCCGCGATGATTTTGTAATTCCTTGCACAGGTCCATTTTCGGTGTCAACTACAATCGGAGACACTTTGTCTCCACGTGAACCTTGTCCGAAATATCCGATAAGTATTATAACTCCGAAAATAAGGGGTTTAAAATGGTTACTTATACTCTCTCCCATTTTGTTGGAACGTAAACTAAACTGAATACGGTTGCCGACGACTGCATGCGACGTCAGAGAATGAGAAAGAAAGTTTTGTCAACCAGGAATAAAGAAATACTGATTGATGCTTTGGTCCGATCTCACATTAGGTATGCTTCTGTTATATGGTTAAGTAGTCAAAATTGTAAAATCCTCCAAAGGACTGATAATATTATTAAAGCCGCTGCACACTTTATTTGTAATAAAAAGAAGTATGACTCTATCTGATGAGTATATTAACCCATTAGTAAGCCACAAAGCGAACTCGCTCGCTTTGTGCTTGTCTGAAAATGTGTTTTATGATACACAGTCTCTGCATGAGACGTGCACCATAAAAATGAATGTCTTTTTTCAACGATAAGACGTTTTTACGTTGGGTTGAATGTCAGTATAAAGTTAAAATGGTTTAATGGTGTGTTTTAGCCAACTGAATACGCATATAACAGTTTTAAGAATCCTGTACGTACTATCTGAAAACAGAACAATGGAAGAAAAGATTCAGCCCATGAATGTTTATGATGTCCATCCCAATCCATTCGATGGAGGAAGCTGTTGCAGATCCTATATCCTTTGGGATTTTATATGCTTTTATGATCTGAAGGAGAGGATGAAAAATGTGATCTCGAGAGTTTGTTTACGGTGAATCAAAATCACAAATTGATAAATTTTGTTGTTCCAGATCTTCTATTTACCATTCAGAATTCATTCAAGTTACATATACACCCAAACCAAATGCTGTGGAAGAACATATCCAACACATTTCTTATGGTGCTCTCGTGAAATATAAATGCATGTAGCAAAATAGGATAAATTTATCTCTGGAATAATGAAACTCGCAGAGTGAGTTTTCTTCTGCCGTGGGAAATTCATGTGGCTTCATATAACATTAAAAATATGTATCATTTAATTTACGTAGCTGAGGTATTGAAAACAGGTCACATGCAGGGATTCATCAGACCATCACAATCACACGACACGCCGTACGGATTAAGTTGAAGTTGAAATGTGAATATGCGCATGAATATAATGCATTTTGTTCAGTGATGTTGTTGAAGCCGTCACGCTATTAGCACACTATTATGGTTATAGCTGCTTCCCAAAATCCAATTTGCGCTTGTTCCACAACCACTTCCAACGATGGACCAGTGCAAATACCGAAGATCAACTCGATTACTATCTTCGGTCTACATTGTCCTCATGGGGATCTGCTTGATTGGTCTTGTTACACTTGTTTCTTTTGCCATTTACTACGTATCAACACATTGGCCCGAAATTAGCAAATCTTCGGACACAGAAATAGCTTTAGCTGAAGGAACAATCTCCTTCCTTTGGAGTCATTTGACTCGAATTATAGTTGTCAGTTTTATTCTAGGAATTGTTGGTGTCAACTTGTTCCATGCAACAGAGCTCGTGAGTATTTAAAAACAATAAATAAAGTTAGATTCAAGAAAATAATCATGGCTTGAAATTTTATTCGGTTTTCTTTTTCTTTTTGCAGAGAGCGGAACCAATGGAAGCTATTCATCGGGTAAAATTCTGCAGAATTGTTTTACTCATTTTTGTCGCGTTCAGTTGCTTCGAGTATGCTTTCTTAATAATAATAAATCGGTTTATTGTCACATTGGATCCCTTTGCAGGTAGTTATACCACATGACAAAGTCTTAAAGACGCTAATTAATTTTGCCGTGTACATCACTCTCTCTGGCCCGCCTCTGTACCTAGTCAGTCAATACTGTGAGGAATTGGAACGTGTTGTAATTGACACGGGTCAAAGTCATAGTTGTCCTTGGCTAAATGACGCAGACAAGGAGGTAACACATAAATTAGATATGTGTAATCCAATGAAATCATTTCGTTAAAAAATCGATATTTTTGACTTGTCCGGTCTTTAGGGGGAGCAGAGCAAGAAGATTCTTGAAGAAAATGCGAAGACTTTTGATATATAATTTTACAATTAGATGAACTTACAGTCGAGAAGTGATGTTTGCAAATGTTCAAATAATGAGTACAATGGATAAGAAAGATTTCTCTACAAAATTATATTATTTAAGGTCATCACAAATATAGAATTAAAGTGAGCGAAAATTCACTCACAATTGTTAGTCGAGTGTATACGTATTAAGGCAAAATTTAATACTAAAACAAAATGAATAAAATTTATTTTAATACAATATTTTGAGTTGGTGCTGAAAATTGATAAGTTCTTGATCTTGGGAAAGAGGAGCACACCAATTTGTGAATGAACCTGTACATATTAACTTTAATTTATCGGAAAGAATAATTTTTTCCGACTTCCTTTTTTACTGTTTGGTTTGCAGCACAAGAAAAATGGTTCTTTGCAAGCAATACCTCAACAAGTCCGGACCCCGCTTCCTATCCATTTTATGAAATGGTCCAATCTGTAACCAAATTGGTTGCAAGCTTCGATGGACTCTCGTTTCAAACGGGGATCCACCTTGAATTTTCCACTTGCTCAATATACACAAGGAAAGGTTTAATGGCTTACTCCCCATATCAAAGACAATTAAAACAATGATGAAGGTCGACAGGATATAACACCCAATGCATAACATTGCATGTAAGTCAAGGCTCCTCTTAAAAGCGATCAAAAGATATGAAAGGGATATCAAAATAGTAGTCCCACTCAACTGTAAGTTTAGCCAGGCAGCATTCTCGAAGCAAAGGTTGACCAAGTACGTGAATATTTGGAGTTCTCGGTATTCTCGAATGTTTCTATGATGCATCCGTCCTGTAGAAAATGACTTCAGTTGAGACAAAGTGTTGTAAATAGTCTGCAAAACCATTAGGGACATTATTGCAACTGGGGTTGTCGAAAGGGTAAATCCAGCGAAACAAACAAGTTCCAATATTGTTATGAAAAACAGAATTGAGACAGAGAGATGGTCAGCTTGATACAAGTCTCTGGCGAAAGAATGCATCCATGAAATTATTGGCGCAATGAATCCTGTTGCAGTGGCGAAAAATAAACTTGACGATATGCACAAGTCCACGAACTTGCCACATTTTGTTAAACCACGACCTTCCATTTTCCTCATGGTGGAAAATATCTGACAAAATTCAACGGTATTTCGATGATAGCTCCATACGCACAGGCACGCCGTTATTTTAAGCATAAAAACAAACAATTGAAATACAATTTTTATTACTTGAAACTTTAAAGAAGAGCACGCCATGCAAATGGTCAAAAGAGAAAAAAATGCTGAAGTGAACACAACACCTTCCCAGACAAGAAGGAAGAGCCTTCTTCTCGTAGAATACGGAATGGCTCTTAGCGTCCAAGGGAGAGTGAGTGTCAGAGGCGAAAACTTAAACAAATTCCCAATGTCGATGGACATTTTCAAAATTTCTGACTTTGAGCTTGGAAGCATTTTGGAGGAATATGAAAACATAACGACAGCAATTCTGAGAGCAAACTTTGAAACGATGTCAGGAAAGTTATAATTCTAGAACGACGTATTTGACGTGGAATTATATTCGTGCACGAAGGAAAAATTAATTTGAGCTGATGTATCTTGAGGACGAATTTTCAGCTAGATTTATTCCAGATCAACAACTATTTGAAACTCAATTACTACTCAAGTACTTACTACCAGTTTAATTATGAATTATAGGCGTCATCGATTTGAACAAAGGATTTTACATTTATTATTCATTTACACACTCAAATAAATTAGTGAAATGATTTATTCCACAGATTTGATGTTTAGAACGAAGCCATTTAATACATGGACATGGAATTCATTAGGGAACCACAAACGGAACGGAGTATATTTTTGTTCATCCAGTATATTTGTTTGGTTGTTAAATCAATATCAATACACAAGTATAAGCTTTAACCTGTTCGCTATGAATTAAACATCTCATCAAAGACATCAAAGTCAAAGTCAATCTCATTTCATTGTCAATAAAACGAACCGCAGCAAAGCAAAGCAAATAATCATCCTGCCGCTATCGCTAAAGCTGCGAGATAAATATTTCAAAATCAAGGATCTACCGGAAATCAGAGGTGTGGTTGTTTGATGAAATGCTGGAGAATTTATATTTGTCTAATTTTATTTACTTAATTGGTTAATTGACGTACATTTTTATTTGGTTATAGTGTTTAAGACGTGATTGGTGAGTGCACACATGCCACCCCCTAAAATATTTGTCCCAAGTCCCAACTCGATTTTTTTATAGATAAGTAAGAACGCAGAATCGAGCACACAAATTCTTTCGAAATCTTCAAATGTTAAGTATAAATTTAGTATAAATTTAGTATGAATAAGTATAAGCTTTATCCATGCAATGATGAAAAATGAATATTCTTGAAGTGCAGCTACATATTATTTATCCGTTAATTATAAATATCTGCCCTTTCCGCATTTATATTCACAACCCGTTATCCAACAAGATCATGTTGATGGCCAAACTTGCCCCGAAATTGAATATAACAAGTGGAGTTGTTCTCTCGATAAAGTTGCTCGAAAAGAACATGATTTTAGTTGTAGCCAAGGATTTCCAATGCCTCACAAGCAACTTTCGAATTCGCAAATTACTCACAAAGAGCAACTGCCGCCTACAGCTTTCACGGGATACTATTCCCTTACTTGTGGACAAGGCACTGGCTGGGAATCTGTAGAAGAGGAGGGTTATCGTGGTGCTTACTGCGGTGAACGTTATCCCACTGAAAGCAAACATGAGAATGTCCTTCCGTTTGGAGCCGACGACCATCGCGAGGATCCCGACAGCTTCACCAGTTATCACGATGAGCATGACAAGGACCAAGAATCCGCTTTGGTGAACTGAATTGTATACCTTTGTTATCAACTGAATTTCTCTGTAGCACCGAATGTGTTGAACAATTCGCGAAGTATCCCATTGATTTTGAATGTCAACGCGAATATTCCTTTCAAATTAAGAAAAAAGTAATATTTATGTCAATTATTTTTAAAGCATTAAAAAATAGCTCAACTTTAAATCCCACACCTTTCAAAGGTGAGCAATGCCAACTTGATCCACAAGGCAAATCCAAGAATTCCTATAGTTGCCAGAGTAATCCCAGCACAACCCATGTATTTATATGTCACATAATTCAACGCTGCAATCAGTCCTCTGTAATACAATGGGAATTTCAAATCTGCTCGATCGCTGGAACAGGTTCTCTCTCCAAAATTAGTAGCTTGTAAAATTGTCCAGATGTTGAAAGGAAGATATGGGAATAGTCCTGCGGCAAAAGCTAAAGCCAGCATATATTTCAAAACCACGAATCTACCGAGACTTGCAATCTTTGCGAAGATTTTGACTTCCCGTTGAAATTTTGCTGGAAGAATATTTTTTTGATTAGCAAAATTTTATATTTCCATTAAACATTTTCGAAAGACATATTCCTGTACCTTTGTTTTCTCTGGAGACGTGTCTTCGCTCAAAGTTGAGCACTTCGTTTAGAACATTTATGAAATCATCCATGTGGACACGAAACAAAATATAAAATATTCCGGCCATGGTCAGCGTTATTCCAAAGAAGAGCCTCGTCATTGCTTCAACGGGTCGGGTCAACTTCAGATCCTCTGACGCTTGGAGTAGATCGCAGACGCCTCCAAACATCAATATAATTGTTGGCAGTGGCCAACGTGTTTTGAATGTGGAGCGGGGTACAACTTTGTAGAGAGTCGGATCATTTCCAAAGAGAACTTTGTATGGAAATGCAAGTCTTAGAGGACCAATACGGGCCATATCGTTGCAAATGATTCTGACTTCTACTGCAAATGAGCTGGAAAACAACATGGCTACTTTTGGTTTACAAAATGTTTAAAAGAGATGTTGCAGTGAACTCATGTGATACACTGAAAATTAGTTAAGGCGTAAGGAAATTAGGGGCGCGGTTGCTAAATGACTTGATATTTGTGTTAGTTTGTTTGCTTAAAATGGTACGTTCAGTTTTATTTGATTAAAGTGTTTGTGAGGTGACTGGTGAGTGTACAATATGTTGCCATCCCTAAAATATTGACACAACTCGAAAAAAATATTTAGACACGTCAGAATTGAACTGGAATTCCGACATAAATTTGTCGGAATCTCCGATTTTTTTGGTATAAATTCAAGCTATAACGAGAATATTACGAGAGGAGTTGTTCTCTGGAAAAATTTACTAAAAAATAACATGATTTTAGTTGTAGCCAAGGATTTCCAATACCTCGCAATTAACTTTCGACTTAAAAATATATAAAATAAATATTTATGCTGTTAAGCTTCAAGTCCTCTGTGCTCAGACTGTTTCTACTTTCTACCCTCTACAATCTGCGTTATTGATTGTTTCTCATCAACATAGCTTTTGCGTGATATAATTACGTGGAATGATAAAGGTATCATACTGCCTTGTGCCAAATCATGTACGATTTTTATAAAGCTCATGTTCTTATTGGTCAGGAATATTTTCAAGCAAGAATGAGACAGGATTTGGATTTTAATTTTTAAAAAAATAAGAATACGAAACTGAACAACAGTGAAAGGGTTTAATTATCTGAAAAGCTACATTATTAGTAATTAATAATTGTCCTTGTTCCACTTGACGTAATAATATTTTATCATTTAGTTATAATGCATAATGACGAGAATGTGTGAAGGGATCATACACGGATAAATAGGTTATTAAGAATTATTTACAACATTACAACCCATTATTCAATAAAATCAAATTGATGCCCCGAAATTGAATATAATAAAAGTGTTATTTTTATAGAGATTTTATTGATTTTTTTCCCTTACAATTTTATGGCGAATGTATAAGAATAATAATATGACCTGTTTTATTTCCAATGTACACAAATGTTTAGTAAGCTTTAGGAAAAACGTCCACTGTTAAATTCTTCGCACCAGTCCGTGCTGATACCTTATGCCATTATTTGGGGAACACACCGTATGACAACGACACCGTAGAATTATTATTATTCATTGCTACTGAGTTTGCAGCACAAGGAAAATCGTCCGCTGCAAGCAATACCTCAATAATTCGGGACCCCGCTTCCGATCCATTTTATGGAAAGGACCAATCTGTAGCCAAATTGGTTGCAAGCTTCGATGGACTTTCATTTCCAACGGGGGCCCACCTAAAATTTTCCAGTTGTTCAGAATAAATGCAGAAAGGGTCAATGGCTTACTTCCTATGTCAAGAATGGTGGCGACAACGATGAATACCAAGACGAGGTAGCCCATAATGCACAGTAATGTACTTATATCAAGAATTCCTTTGAAAGCGATCAAAAGATATGAGAGCGAGATGGAAACTGTCGTTCCGCTTAACTGTAAGTTCAACCAAGCTGCATTTTCCAGGCAAATATTGCTCAACTGCGAGAAAATTTGGAGTTCTCGGTATTCTCGAATGAGATTTTCATCCAAACCTCGTACGCAAAATGACTTCAGGTGAAGCAAATTATTGAATATAATTTGCAAATTCGTGAAGGATATCATTGCAATTGGAATGCCAGAAAGTGGAAATGCAGCCAGACTAAACACTTCCAGAATTGTTATGGAAACAAGGCCGAACAACGAGATATGATCATCGTGGTGGAGGTCCCTTGTAAGGGAAAATGTCCACGAAATTATTGGCATTGTTATCCCCGCTGCAGTTAGGAAGAAAATAACAGAAGATGCAGCTAAGTCTATGATCTTGTTAGACTTGAAGCCTGTCTGTTCCATTTTTCTCATGCTGGCTAAAATTTGACAAAATTCCACCGTATTTCGATGATATCCCCAGATTGTAAGTGAGGCTGCTATCTTCACAAAAAAGACGAGGAGTTGGAAGGCCAACTTTATAGTAATTGCAGGTTTTAATGAGGAACAAGCCATGGCAATGGTAATTGCAGAGAGAAATGTTGATGTGAAAGCAATTCCTTCCCAGAGGAGAAGAACGAGTTGTCTTCTTGCAGACAAAGGAATGGGTGTTAGCGTCCAAGGCGGGTGATGTTTCACAGGGGAAATCCAAAGTAAATTGCCCATGTCGATGGCAATTTTCAAAATTTCCGACTTTGTCTTTCGGAACATTTTCATTAGAGGAGAACAAGGGTAATGATTTTGTAAGCAAAAGTCGATGATATACTGATTTACGAAACATTTTCTGGCAAGTCAGGGCAAGTTGGACATTTTGGGGCGTAGAGTTGTGGACATGTCATTTTGAAAAATAAATGTCATTACATGACATCTCTGTCCTACATGTCATTTATGTCCTCTTTGTGTCATGACACAAGCCCCTCCTATAAATGTCCGACATTTTGACATTTATGACACCAATGGATTATGGAGATATGGAGGCACGAAGTTTGAACGCAGGAGCGATTGGTGCGAGTTAATTGATGAGGAGCTGCTCTGTGTTTGTTTTGGTTGTTGTTCTACCGTCATTTCGGATGCATGGTATAATTTTTTATAAAAATCATTGATTTTTGTCAAAACTTAAATTGGAATGCGTGTATCTACAGGGGAAATGGGAATAATTTATGTTATTGACATTTTCAAAACAATAGATGTCATAAATGTCGGACATTTATGACAGGACATTCGGACGGACATGTCCAATGGACATTTATTTATCCTACATCTCTAGGGGGAAGACAAATTTCTAATTAAACTATATGAATGCATCCCCGGATAAACATACATACATAGTCCGTGACATTCTCCGTTATAGATATAGATTAAGAGAGTGGGGAAAACCCTTTTATCTAATCAACAAGTTTCCCTTGCATTATATGCCTTTGTGTTGACTATACATAAAGTTGGACTAGTTCCAAGTTTTGGTTCAAGGTTTCAGAAAGGAAGGGCCGATTTTAACATTTCTCGATGATGAGATGAGATTGTAAAAGCGAAACTTCGATCTTCAGAAAAAGGACGAGGAAAGGGCAATCTAATAATTACAAGTTTTAATGAGGCACATGCCATGAAAATGGTTATTGCGGAGAGAATTGGTGATGTGAACAAAATTCCTTCCCAAAGAAGAAGGAAGAGTTAAGAGAAGATGAAATGGGTCTTAGCCTCCAAGGTGATATTATTTTCACTGGGGCCATCCAAAATTGAAGGCCAATGGTGACATGGTGATGGAAATTTTCAAAATTCCCGACTTATATAATATTGAAACTGGAGTAATACTGAATATAAATACGCAACTGAGCTGAATAATGATTTTGGAATGGAAAGTTGAAATGAATAATAAGTTATTTAATATTATATATTTAATAATACGCTAACTTGTCATTTCGGATTGGTCTGGCGAAAGGTGACTATTTGAAATCAGACCACTGGCCAGCCTACATGCTGATCAAGAGGTTCGACAGATATGCCTCAATACGGCGTAAAGATGATTCAGTTAAAAAATAGAGTTTAGAGCTGTCCAAATGGAATGAAACTTCGATTCACCGATGGTGGTTTCTTCGCTTCAGTTTTGTAAAGGTTTTCCCAGTTCTCACATTCTCCAACCAATGATTTTGTGGTATCTCTTTTCCTCAGCAGTAGCTTAGATATATGGACACTGCTTTGTAAAGAATTTTGAAGTTTGCAATAAAGTCTCATAACAATAAAGACGAATACAAACCAACACGTACCTAAGACAAAACCAACTTTTGCACCAACATTACGGGTTCATTCTCTTTCTAACTCTTTTCTTATGTCTAGCGTTATGGGAAGTATAAGTCAGTAGTTAAAGAATAGTAGCACCAGGTTTCTACAGACAAATTACCCCCTTACGGTAATAGGAAGCGATGGAGCGAACTCACTCCATCACATCGTATAACCAAATAACCATGAGAATTTTATTTTCCGATAGCAGCTTAGCAGCTTGAGTAAAACTTAATATAATGGTGATTGTTGATACGTCAACAACAAAGTGAAGACTCTTTCAGCGAAGGATAATAATTATATAGGTGCTTGAGAGAATCCTAAATTTCTCAAAGCCAACTTAAAAAACACTAACAAATTGTTTTTGTGTAAAGAAGTTAGATTCTAAAGCACACTTATGGTTGGAAATTAGAATTCCTGGAGTGGGCAAATGGAGCAATAATGTCTTACAACAAAAAAGAGATTCTAGTTCAGTTTTATTCGGACTCGGACACTTTGACATGCTTTTGTTTTAGCAGCAATAATGTCTGCAATATTTCGGGCTTTGGAACTTCTTCGCAAGCTCGGCAAAGGGGGAGAATGGGAGTTGACTCCAAGAGGATATTTTGTGATATTTGCTCACATAATGGCACTTCAGGGTGTATACTTTTATCTCACCGGGCCAAGTCTTTCCGGATATCTTCCATTTTGTGAGTTCCTTTAAATATTGAATATAATAAATATTGAAACACATCCAAAGCATTTGTTGTCTTGTTTTAAAAAGGGTGCACGTTGTTCCTCGTCGCTGCTCTTGGAGGTGGAGCAGGAAAGCATCGTCTTTGGGCTCATAGATCGTACAAGGCAAAACTACCTCTTCGGATTTTTCTGATGATTGGACAAACTTTATTAAGCCAGGTAAACCGTCAATGTCAATGTTTATTATAAATAAATACATTCTCAAAAGTATTTCCTGTCCAACAAGTTGAAATATAATTGAAAATCTTTTTTCGGATTTTTTTGTAATTGAATTATATACATCGTTATTATTAAAGTAATTAAAGTTCCATGTTCCAGGAGTCAATATATGTATGGGTCAGGAAGCACCGGCTGCATCATAAATTCTGTGAAACTGACGCCGATCCTCACAATGTGAAACGTGGGATTTTCTTTACACACATCGGCTGGGAATTGATCAAAGAACACCCCGAAGTGACCGAATCTGCAAAAAGGATTGATTTATCGGATTTGGAAAATGATCCCGTGGTTGCGTTCCAACATAAGTATGTTTTGAGTGTATAAAAATATTCAACTGAAAATTTTTAACTTATATTTATGTAAATATTTTCCGGGAATGTGTTTTTCAAGATATCATATTATTCTGGAGATTATTGTGACTCACGCAATCCCCGTCTTCATCCAATACTATATATGGCAGATTTCGCTTTACTCGTGTGTCTGTATGAACTTCATCAGGTATTTGGTAGCATTTCATGTGACCGCACTCGGAAATAGTGTTGCACACACTTGGAATCGGAAGCCATATGAAAGGTGATTTCTGTTATCTTGATTTAATTATGCTTTGCATAGCCATGCGAATTCATTAAACGTATCTATGTTGCATTTTTACAACAGGAGCATTGGACCCGCAGATGTTACATGGCTGTCATTGGTAATTGGAGGGGAAGGATGGCATAACTTTCATCATGTGTACCCCTGGGATTATCGCTCCACAGATGTTGGTCTCTATTCCTTCAATTTGTTTGCTGCTTTTATTGATTTAATGGCCAAGGTTGGATTAGCTTACGACCTGAAAACTGTGCCTGATCACGTGATCCGAAAACGGGCTGCTAGGACTGGGGATGGTTCCCATCCGCATTTGAGTAGTGAATTTACTACTTTATTAAAACCAGAAGTCTACGATGACACAATGAATCGCTCAGATATACAGAAACTGGATGTGGGAGAAATAGGTCCTGGGCCGTGGGGTTGGGGAGACTCTGATCTCACAATCGAGGACATTCAAGATGCACTTATATTGAATTCAAGATCTAGTTATTGATGCGATGGAAAGTTACAAAAAAGTTGCATAACGTCATGCGACATTCACTGGTTTTTTAAATTATATAATCAACACTAGAGAGTAACAAACTTGATGGAGTGAATAATTTTAATCGGACTTCCAAAGCCCACTTTCACATAAACATTGGGTTGGTGTATCAGCGTTTCCAAATACCTCAACCAGTTTCATTTCCACACACTTTGTCGGAATTCCCACTGATATCAAAGAGCAAATCACTTTGTCAGCAAAAGCATGTGCCATCGCAGACGCTTACTCCGAAAGTGAACGCCTTCTTTCCCACACTGTCTGGAATTCTGGATCGACTTTCATAAAAACCATAACAAGTCGTATTAGTACAAAAATATGTGTTATAAATATTCCAAAGCACATTAATAGATTGGCATCCTTGGAAAGTAGATGAAATGTTGCAAAAACCAGAATACAGCATATATCAATATAGCATAGATTAAGAAATGCATTGGTCATACACTAACATTGTAATAATGTTGTGATAGATTTTAATAAAAAAAATTTGCAGGATTTTCAATACCCTGATTATGTGCATAAAAATAAATATTGTCATAAGACACCCTTGAATACAACACAAATCCAATTTCATCCACTTGATTTGAGAGCATATACGCAGCAGAAACGACGCATGTGTACACTTAAGAAATGAAGACGTCTGTGTGTATCGTAATTACTCACTTGCTAATTCTCGTACTTGTGCAAACGAACTACCTTTGCATTACATTGTTTGTTGGCACTTAAAATATAATGTAATGCCTTTAATCTTCCTCATTTTTCATCCATGTTTACTTCCAACTTGTTACGCAGCATGTTAGATTTTCAGAGTACAAAGAAACCAAGAAACCACAGTGGAACATGGTCCAATATGTAGCCAAATTGATGTCTAGAAAAATTTGACGACATTTGGTATATTCAGAGTTTTCAATATCTATTTTCGTACATTACATTGTTGGTGATTTTTGGACATCTTACGTGATTTGTGGATAATTTTAGCACTTCTTTGATGCAATTACGTTTAAAATTTTCAGATTTTTTGGGATAAAATGTAATGAATTTTGAACTTTTTCGAAAATTTGTAAGATTTTGTGAAAATTTTAGGTGCCAATTAAGAAATGTTGAGATTTTGAAGCTCTTTATTAGTGATTTCCGAAGATTTCCGAACACATTGTCGGTGATTTTGCAAATTGCATTAGACATTTTCGAAAGCTCTCATTGATTTTTAGATAATTTTACGAAATTTGATGGACATTTTAGAAAATTTATGCAATTTGAAACACTTTTTCGAATTTCTGGATATAGTTGACAATTCCTTCCGCGATGATTGCTTCACAATATTTTTCTTCCGTTTAAAGAAGTTTTTATTTTATTTCTCAGAATTTTTGGTAGGGCTAAAGCCCGATTAGCCCTATGCTAGTTTCGCCTCTGAAATTGGTTTAAAACTTCGATGGGATTTTCATTTCGAGCGGGAATCCGCCTGAAATTTTCCATTTGTTCAACATACACAAAAGAAAGGCTCAATGGTTTACTTCCCACATCGAGAAGGGCGGCGACGACGATGAGTGCCACGACGAGTGGCAATGATGACGAGACGACGATGAGTAACCCAAAATGCACAGCATTGGACTTGTATCAAGAATTCTCTTGAAAGCGACTAAACGATATGAGAGCGAGAAAAGAACGGTTGCTGAATAGAACTGCGAGAAAATTTGGAGTTCTCGAATGAGATTTTTATCCAAACCTCCTTCGCAAAATGACTTCAGATGAAGCATATTATTGAATAATGTCTCCAAAATCATTAAGGATATAATTACAATTGGAATGCCAGAAAGCGGAAATGTTAAGGAAACAAGAATGAATAACGAGAGATGATCTTCGTAGTAGAGGTCATGTGTAGACGGTGTAGATTTTCATATTCTTCTTATCTGTTGTGTAGATTTCAGGCTAGGGATCATTTGACTTGTACTTACATCTAAGAAACACTTGTAATACCTATGCATGCTAACATGAATGAAAGATATGACATGTGTGCATCTCGTGATTTTACCTGTAAATCTGTGACACGTCTCTAGAAGCTCTCAGAAGGATCCAGATCCTTCTGGAAGCATTTTTTACTGTAATTTTCCGTTACTTGAGTTCAGTCCTCTTTGTCCTTGTAAATCCATGTCTAGAGTCGTATATACGAAGCGTCCTTTTTGTAGCAAAGGCACTCTTACTCCAGAATCTGAGCAGAGAAGATGCTCAAAGCACTCTACATTTTCTTGTATTTTCTTGTAATTCGAGTCTATTTGTCCGTTAAATAAGAGTCAATCTGTTTCTTTTACTACTGCTAAATTACAAATTTTTAACAGTTGGTTGTTTTTCTTCATTTTATTTCTCGTTGCATTCAGTAACCAATTTCTCATCACAAGTGCACACGGCACGCATTCCATTTACTCTCATCTACTCACATTCTCCACCTGGAAACCACCTCCTCCTGAGCCACCCACCTCATCTGATCCTCAACCAATCATTCTGGACCTTGTCGCTCGCTCTTCGCATACGAGAACCACTTCTCAACATCTGAAACTCCCATCGAAAGGTCATAGGCATACTCCACCAGACCAGGTCACGGCCTGAACAGGTCAGTTGGGATGGAAAATGCCCACGAAATTATTGGCATTGCTATTCCAGTTGAAGTTGAGAAGAAAAGAATGGAAGATGCAGCTAAGTCGATGATCTTGTTAGACTTGAAGTCTTTGCGTTCCATTTTTCTCGTGCTGGCTAAAACTTGGCAAAATTCCACTGTATTTCGGTGATATCCCCAAATTGCCAGGGAAGCTGCTGCCTTCAAAGAAAGGACTAACAATTGGTAGGCCAATTTTATAACTGAAGGTTTTGATGAGGCAAAAGCCATGGCAATGGTAATTGCAGAGAGAAATGTTGATGTGAAAACAATCCCTTCCCAAAGGAGAAGAACGAGTTGTCTTCTCGTAGGACAAGGAATAGGTCTTAGGGTCCAAGGCGGGTGATATTTCACATGGGAAATCCAAAGTAGATTACCCATGTCGATGACAATTTTCAAAATTTTCGACTTTGAGTTGCAAAACGTGGTTTGTGGAGTACGGATTGAAGCTTGAGTGGCAACTCAGAGAGGAAATACTTCACTGGCATATTATGAATTTTTGGCGTTGATGCTGATTATTTACTGCACGTTCTCTGATGAGTGGTGGTATTTTGGGATTGGATAAATTTTTAATAACTTCGGTCAAGTACTTAATTAAGATTACTACTCATTTGGAAGTTGACACGAATTGTCGAAAGGCGTGATAATTTTGGTTTAATATGGCGTGCCAACTTATTCAATCCGCACAATTCCAATATGTCTTTCTCCCGTGCAATTCGCATACATAAATTTTAATGTCCGACTTCAACTTAAATAATTTAGTACGTGGAAAATCACAAAATCCGAGGAGGAAACTGAACTAATATGAATTTGGATTGAAACAAAAAATATAAATATGCAATATTTCAGGCTTCCCTTCTTGTCTGGACATTGTGAAAATTGCCTCTATCGTATTCGTACTAATCATTGTTAAAATTCTTTCAGTCTCCCAAGGCATAACCGATCAAAAGTATAGCATTTGTACCAGTGTTATACATTTCGCAAGATCCCAATTACGGTCCACATCCACATGACGTTATGTCTGGACGGTTTCTACATGAATCAAGTCAAGTTTAAAAAATATTTCCCCTGCTTTTGCTATATATTCATATACATGAAGGATACACGTGTATTGGAGAAAACATAAATAGTCAATAATAAAAAATAATTTCAAAATACAATGAAAATAATGGTAATAGATTAAGGCAAAGAATGAAATAACGATGCGCACGTGATTCTTCTTAGGTAGTACATACTGTGCGAGATTCCCGGGCCATTGCTCAAAGCCTATAAAGAGCAAATCACCTTGTCAGCAAAAGCATTTGCCATTGCAGACGCTTACTCCGAAAGTGACAGTCTTCTTTCCCACACTGTCTGGAATTCTGGATCGACTTTCATAAAAACCATAAAAAGTAGTATTATTACAAAAATACGTGTTATAAATATTCCAAAGCACATTAATAGATTGGCTTCCTTGGAAAGTAGATGAAATGTTCCAAAGTCTAGAATACAGCATATATCAATATAGCATAGATTAAGAAATGCATTGGTCATACACTAACTTTTAATATTGTAATTATGTTGTGATAGATTTTAATTTTAAAAAATGCAGGATTTTAAAAACCATGATAATGTGCATAAAAATAAATATTGTCATAAGACACTCTTGAATACAACACAAATCCAATTTGCATCCACTTAAGAAATGAAGACGTCTGCGTATATCATAATTACTCACTTGCTGACTTGCTAATTCTCGTACTTGTGCAATCGAACTACCTTAAGCATTGTTGGCACTTAAAATATAATGCAATGCTCATAAATCTACCTCATTTTCACTCATGTTCACTTGCAACTTGTTATGCAGCATGTTACATTTTCAGAGGACAAGAAACCACAGTGGAACATGTTTTGTTGCTCAGGGGATGCACTTCTTCTGGGGATCACTGGGAATTCCAGACAAACCGTGTTTGTGCAAAGGAAACTCAACTCATGAAGATGAACCCAACGATACCAAGAAATACATATTGGTATGCAGAGGTGGGTAATCCCGAGCAATTTGGACCGGGATTACGGATTAGGGATTGGCCAAATTGAACACTGGGATTGGGGATTGGGTAGAGGGATTAATCCAACTACCCGGGATTAGGGATTGGGGATTGGTATGAACTGTGATACACACCGGGATTACGGATTAGGGACTAAATTAATCCCAATCCCGGATCCGGATTGACGTAACTGATATATACCATATTTCAGACCAAGTTTATATCCAACCACGACATTTGAATATGCACAAATGTATTATCCAAGGACCCCACGCTTCAAATTTGCATTTCTGATGTTGTTGCATGCATACAGAAAAGACATTTTGTATGTAAGGGTGAGATAATGTACTCGAGCTGATACAAAACTATAGTTTTGTATCTTTTGCATATGCAAAATAGAACTTTACCCTATTATTTCCTCTTCTCGTCAATCCGGGATTGTCAATCCCGGATTGATCTCTCTGAAGGAGAGACTGGGATTAGGGATTGGGGATTATCCATATATTTTAGGGGGGGCAGCGTGGTTACAGCCTAACAGTTCTCGTAAGATCACTAAGTTAAGCAACGTGCCTTCACCGAAGCTGTTGGATG